>SJJU01013233.1:0-10501 GCA_012932125.1 Conopomorpha cramerella
CGCAATATGGCTGGCAGAAGCTGGATGCGAGAAGCCGAAAACAGATCACAGTGGCGTGCAATTTGAGAGGCCTATGTCCAGCAGTGGATAAGTATAGGCTGATGATGATGAAGTCAAAGTGTACCATTCCTGTAGACCCTACTACGGAATCGATTTTATCTGGTGCCATTGCACTCCCGGACGATTACGGCTGTAAATTACGTCGGCTCGAACGAGGATCGAAGCCGCGTGCGTTCGTCTAGTGTTCCATGCCGCGGTGAGCAATTTCAACAAGTGGTTCGGTCGGTGGAATATTACCGCAGTCGGGCACACGTGGCGTCTTTACACTTGTGGACAAATTAAATGGGCACTCTAAACAAGAGGTGGTACTGTCGGGATGAAAAATTGTGTAGTAAGTACTGTCTTGGTGAAAAGTCATTTGGGTGATTTTGATGTTTTCTTTTTCAACGTAGTATGCTTTATCCTCCTGCCCCATTAATTTTATGTTTATTAGTATGTGGAAATTTGGAAGCATTTTTACGGTGATTGGTGAACATTGAGTTTTCTTTGCAAGTGACTCTACCGACCCCGTTTTGGGACTAAACGGTGTAAAGTATTTTTTTTAAGTTTACTTATATATTTATATATTTTGTTCAATACTTTATTTACGATTTGACACTACGTATCATGTACGGATAGCGGTAGGTGGTGGTGTTGGTAGGTATCTGTGTAGGACATTTTTTTGATAGTTTTAGATCGTACATTTCACTCCATTATAAAACTACATCTCTATCGTTGGAAAATCTGTCAACATTATTTCGCAAAGTGACAGTTCGAATTATCAAATCATTCGCGGAATTAATGAACGGACTATACCTAGTTACGTTATTCATTGCTTTTTATACGGTCTGTCTGCACACGACAGGTTGTTTGGTAAAGCAAAACGGTATTCAAGCCTGTCCACTGCAAACACTAGAGCGGTCGGCGTAGATTGCATTGCGTAGAACCTGATAGTTGTGCGCTGAAATAAATTTACTTCAACACCAAAGTACCTAGGTTCATTTCTCATTTATCTGTAGTGCAGTATGTATTTGCATACCGAAGTGTTTTTGTGTTTTTTCAGTTTATTTACGAATGTTTTTTAAAGAAACGCAAACTGACATTATATTAATAGTTTAAACCGGGTGTTACGCGAAATTAACCAAAGACAAGCATTCAGCTTACCTTCGTTAATTGAATGCTTGTCTTTGGTTAATTTCGCGCCGTAACAGCCGGTTTAAACTATTAATATATTTACGTATTGTCTTGACATTGTAAATTAACTTACGGAAATTGGAAAACGTCAAATGCTATATCGAATCGGAAAGAGGCTTTCTCGTGGGGTGAAGTTATGACAAGAACGTGCCTACGCCAACCTAGCAAAGCACTCCAAGAAAGCAATGTCAAAACATTAATGCGCTACGATTTGTTGGATCAGTCGCACTGCGTGACAAAACAGCCAATGACAGCGCATATTTGATCACGTGATTTTCCTGACGCCCCGTAGTAGGATTTCGGTCTTTTCAATGGGAGGTTTTATATTTCAGTTCTAAGAAATGTACATAGATGTCACTACCTAGACAGGGTCGTTATTTCATAGTTTTATTTAATGTAGACAATGTCGAAAATGTATTTCTCTTTAAAATCATGTCTGATCAGCGCCACCTGTGAGATGTTTCGGAACTACTTTTGACATTTTGTCAGAATACCTTACATTATAATTAATTAATGAATATGATACAAATAATAGGTATAATTTTGCACAGTTGTTCCTTTTATGATGTTTACGTGTGATAAGAAAGGTTTTTTAAAAATACATCTATCCCTTAAGGGGGTAAAAGGATGGGGAGGGGGATAGAACTTCAAATTTCGGAGTTATGGTTCTAAAACTCGTTCTAAAGCTCGTCCTTGAATGGAAATTAAACAACACGTATTTCACTTTTTTTCGATTTCAACCCCTGACCAACTTACTGAGCTAAATAGGCTGAAATATTACAAATCAGTACGCGAATGAATTCGCGGGACGTTCTCTAGTATTAATACACACATCAAAAGTGTCTAGGGATCAAGAACATTTTAGCTCTAAAAAAAATCTAATTTATTTAAATCAAATCTAATCCTCTGGATTGGTCTCCTACCTAATTCCCCATGCCTGTATCAATGACTTATCACCACATTTTGAATAAATTATGAATGAATTCAGTTGTTGTAAAATATATTCTTGATTGCAATCTTCTAAAATGTACTTGATCCCTAGACACTTTTGATGTGTGTATATTATGTTCCATTATTAGCTCGCGACTGTACACATTCAGTAGACGCCGCGGCGCCGGCAGTCTGCATGTGTCGCCACTCTAAATCTATTACGGAGTCAAGCGAAGGAAACGAGATTCCATTCCTTGTATTCTATTTTGCATTATTACTCGGCGAAGAGAAATTTAATTGGCATCGCCCCCGCCGCGCTGCGGCTCGTGATTTGAAATCGATTATTGTGATTGTTTTGGTTTTGACTGTATGTATGAAAAGATGTATGAATGTAGATGAAGCGAAAGAGGTATGTCAGGACCGTGACAAATGGAGATCCGTAGTCTCTGCCTACCCCTCTGGGAGACAGGCGTGAAGTGTATGTATTTATGTTTTGGTTATGACATGTTAAGTATTTTTAGGTAGATATCAGTACATAGTATACAACCCGCTGTCTGTCCCTATGCATGCTAAGATCTTTAAAACTGCAACGGATTTGGATGCGGTTTTCTTGGGCAGACAGAGTGATTCTTGACGAAGATGCACATGCATATACATTACATAATAGCGGACGAAGTTTATATTAAAAATTTAAAACGGGTATTGTAGCGCGAAGATTAACTAAAGATAAGCATTTAGCTTACCTTCGTTGTTTGCCCGAACGTTTCGACACAGTTACATGTGTCAAGGTCACGCCCGTTTTAATCTTTTAATATCATGTCAGTGCGCGTTTCCTTAAAAAATGAAGAGTGTTTATAAGGTCAGTTAGAAAATAAATATAAATAAATAAAAAGAGAAATGTTTGCTTAGATCTTTAATACTATGCAAAGGATTTTGATGCGGTTTTCTTTAGTACATAGAGTGATTGAGAAGGTTTATATGGATAATACATGCATAGAAATACTTTAATAAACAACCTGTTCCGGGTCATCTAATACACTATAATTACTGTCGTGTTTCCTGCGCAGTACATTCTGGAGGTCTTCAAGTCACTTAGGTAAATACCTACCTAATGAACAAGTGTGCTCCATCGTAGACCACATCGCTGCTTAACACCAGGCAGAACGGTGGTGAAACGCTTGATTACTGTTAAAAAAAATGGATGACGTTTAGCCGTTTTTTTGGTATTCAGAGTTTTAAGACGTAGTCTATCTAATAATTCCGCATTCACCCGTGGTGCTCTCCCGAAAGGCAACTTGTGCCTCGATTGTAATAATGCTGTCTCCCACTATTTAGGTTAGGGAAGTCAAAAAAAAATCATATGTATGCATTGCAATGCAGCGCATATATGTATTTTTTCTTCTTATTTATATACCGTCTTTAGTTTAATAACTATGTGGGATCCAAGACAGAAGGCTAGGCCCCCGGGATCTAGCCCAGTCGTCACTGATTGAGCTCTTGTCTATTCTGGATGCCGCTGTAGATCCTGGCTCTAACAGGAATCACAGTGGTGGGAAAGTGGGTGGGAATATCCCGGACAGCAACAATTTTTTTATCTAATAAATCTCAAAACTGTCAAAATTAATTGTAATCTCGGTCTTAGCAAAGAATTGCAGCTGAGAAACAGTATAGTGATCGTGGATCATGTCTCAACTGAGACTTAGCCTTCCAAGCCAAGACTTCAAACTTTTAAAATCTGAGTAGGTGTTCGCATGCAGCGACTGTACTAGGATATTGTCTCTTATAGGGGGTGTGAAAATGGAATGAATCTCGAGACAATGCTACGGCCATTATAGCCCTGTCTTTCGTCCGTAAGGGGTGATTTACACACAAAATGGAGGGCAAGGTGTAGAGAATTTTGAAATTTTTAAGACTCGGTTGTGTTGTGATTGAATTTTTTGTCATACTTGCCATTTTTTTCGGATATATTGTGAAAATAAATAATGTTAAATAAATCACAAAAGAGCCGAATCTTAAAAAGTTTTTTTTGATGAATAATTTTGATCGATTTTCGATTCTTAATAGCAGAGGCGTTTGCTTAACAAGTGCCTCTCATTTCCCTACTTTGGGATTAAAATTAACTTACCGCCTTTTAATCGAATAGCGAGGTAGGTAGCAAAATATCTAATATCTCAATATTTCTAGTTCACTCTACAAAAAGGGACCTTATAACAAAGTATGTGGTCCGTCTCATGGAAATACACATTTTAGACCTTTTATTCCCAATGCGTACATTTTCGAAGCAGATTCTAATATGTCAGCTCTTGCGCAAGTATTTGAAACTGATAAATTTTCGTTAGACACCGCTTTTGCTATACAGACGGTAAAAGGACCCCGAGCAATGGCCTTAGAAACGTTGTTGGGTTCATCAATATGAACAACTTTTATTATGGTAACAATGCGGATAAACGAAAAAAAAAACTATGGAGAGTATGAAGACGAAAAAGATTTTTTTCTATTGGTACCTTAGTAAAAGTTGTTCATATCCAAGGGTCCTTTTACACTCGGTATGGTGTGTGAAAGATACCTAAGCCAAGAGTGGGTGAGTGACAGTTCCTCCTGTGTGACAGGCATTCTTTCCGTGCGAATTGGGTTTTTTTTTTTATTTCCTCTCCTTTTGTGTCTGAAGCAGCTTTAGATTAGTTGTCGGGTATTTGTTTGTTGCAATGGATCGGGTATCTGCTAGGCGTGTACTAGAAGCTCTTGTAAAGACTAACCGTGGTATTCATAAAGTTAGAACAGCGTTAGCGCACTGTTAGTGAAGGTCTCAAAAACTGGTCAATTGTACTCCAAATACTGACAAACTAGCGTAAGTTGATATATGTACATCAAATAGTTAGTAATTGTTTAGTTTTTTATGAATACGGCGATATGTATGTACACTGCGCAACGTTCGTGCGTACGGTGAAATAACACATTATTATAATATACGCATCAAAAGTGTCTAGGGATCAAGAACATTTTTAGCCCTAAAAAAATCTATTTTTTTTAAATCAAATGTAATCTTCTGGATTGGTCTCCTACCTAATTCCCCATGCCTGTATCAATGACGTATCACCAAATTTTTAATATATTATGAATGAATTCAGTTTTTGTAAAATATATTCTTGATTGCAATGTTCTTGATCCCTAGACACTTTTGATGTGTGTACAATAGAACAGTGGCGTGCACACCTTATCGGCACTGCCTTACTTATTTTGGCTACCCGACCTAATAATAGAGTTATTGCTAGTTTTTTTTTGTTGTACTCACGGCTATATACATAGGCTAAGAAAGTCCTGGGTTTTGTGGGTGATTAATTGATTATATACCTATATTTCGTAAAACAAGTAACCTATACATAAGTGTCAATCCTTGAAGATTCCTGCCTACCTTGTCGTAAAAGCCAGTGCACGCCACTGCAATAGAACTTAAAACATACAGTAAAAATCAGGCGGGTAGTTACAGTTAACTGCATTCACGGTGACTGTTGAGCATTTGCAGTGGGAAGCTTGCTGAGAGAATAGCACCTTTAAAGAAGATGAAATCTCTGCAGCTCTCCAACATTACATCGAACTGAAATCAAAGAACGAACGCATCAATAAAACTTTACATTTTACGTGTATTTTTATAGTCGACTGCAATACAGTCAGAAGCCATTACAGTTGTGAAACACCCATAACGTCTAAAGGCATAGAAATGTTCACCTTACTCCCATCCGCGTACGGCCTACAATCGGTCGACAGATCTGCAAAAAAAAAAGTTAACTCTCTGAATACTTTACTAGAAATGGGAATCGTATAGCATACTTTATGGGATGCCCAAGTATAGAGATATAGCATTAAAATGGATTTTCCGCGCGATGCTGGCTCAGGGTAAAACGGCCGCCAGCCGCTGGCTTCAGGCCTGCATCCCGAAACATTGGAACGTTGTAAAAATGAAATTAAAAATAAAATATTTAAAGCCTTTTCGCGGATCTTTTTGATTGTGCCGTAAAGTTTTACAAGTCGGCTCGCGCACTGTTGCAAGCATTGCCAGATACAAAAATATTAATGCACTAGTAGACGGCCCGCGATTTTGTACGCCGATTTTCTTCTTTTTTTTTTCACGTTGGATACCGTATTGGAGGATTTTTTCAATGAAACGCGCACGGACCTTAGTTATAATAACTCAATATAAAAATAGGTTTGGGCATATGGAGAGAATGGATGAAAGTCGATTGACGAAAGAGATTTATATGGGTGAGTAGAGGTCGCCCCAGAAGGACATATAAAGACCAGATTGGTGATGTCCTGACCGAAGGTGGCGTGAAAAGTACTCGAAACCGGAGGTCGTGTATAAAAAGATGTATGAATGTAGATGAAGCGAAAGGGGTATGTCAGGATCGTGACAAATGGAGATCTGTAGTCTCTGCCTACCCCTCTGGGAGACAGGCGTGAAGTGTATGTATGTATGTAATATAAAAATAACGATTTAGTACCTCAATGCCGACTTTTCCCAAAATGACTACTTATTAAACATTTCTGTCAACTTGTCCCGCTATGCCAACATTGTCAAATTTACTTCCCAATAAAATGAATAAATACACTTCACGCCTTTAATGCCAAAGAGAGGTAGGCAGAGGCACTTGCTAAAGCAAGTACCCACGGTTCACCAAGCGTATTTAACCCAACGTGACAGGGGGTGAGCCCATCGCCGTGACAGGGTTCACACACATTGGAGATAAATAAGGCTTTGACCGATTGTTGGCAATAGTCGGCATTTAGTGATCTCTGGGAATCGTCTGTGGTCCAGTTGGTCGGAATACTTGTAACCGGGAGGTCGCGGGTTCGAGTCCGGCTACTGGACGTGTACCAATGGGACTCTTTTTCAGAGCCTATGTACGCAACGCAACGCTCGTACGGTGAAGGACAAATCGTGATGAAACCCGCACACCACAAAGTGTGTGAACCCTATGACGGCGATGGGCTCACCCCCTGTCACGTTGGGTTATATACCGTCGGTGAACCGTGGGCATTTGTTTATTAAGCAAGTGCCTGTGCCTACCCCGCTTTCGGATTGAAAGGCGTGTAGTGTATCTGAATAGAAACATAAGCTGTATACACGAATACTTTAATCATTATTTCTTCTCCCTTGTTGCAGGATGTAATTCACACGATCAGCTCGCCGCACGGTCAGGTCCAGAGGATCGTGGTCTTCAAGAAAAATGGCGTCCAAGCGATGGTCGAATATCCTTTTCAATATACACACATACATAAACCCACCACAAACCGCGCTTGTGCTGCCTCTCGGCGTACGAGCTATGCTCCGGTGGCGTCTTCTTGTAACCTGCCTCTTTTCAACGCACACGTTTTCTTGACTGCATATAAATACTCAATACTCAATAATTTATTGCGTTCCACAAGGGTAATTGCATTAGATAGCAAAAATAATATGCATATAAGTACAGCATTGTGGACTCTGAGGGACACAGCAGAAAATGGAGTAAAGGACAGGGAAAGCTTTTACAGCTTGTCTTCAAAGTATTCTTTTAAATTATAGTAAGCTTTCTCAGTCACCATCATCATCAGCCCATACCTGTCCAGCAGTGGACCGGTATGGGCTGATGATGATGATGATGAAGCTTTCTCAGTTAACAATTGTTTGAGTTTGATAAAAAAATCTTGTCATTTCTAAGTACCAATATATTATTTATTGCCATACTCTGCTATTCATAAATTTAAAGCAGCGGTAGTGCCCTGCTAGTGATTATCTCAGAAGCACGTACATTACTCTTTAAATTCAGTGACTTAGTTGAAGCATCTATTCTTAAGACGCAATGGACATCAATTTTGAAAGATCTCGCTCGTGAGTCTGGATCTAATAGGTGCACCACTCATTTTAGTTTTATGCTTTGTCTGATTCTAATGGCAAGTGTAAGGAAGAGACAATTTTGCCTCAAGCATTACATATTGTGCATTAGTTTTTCTTTCAGAATATGGTTCATAGACTTTTACAGATTTCCTAATTTCTCAAGACTCTTCCTAATGTCCAAAATTAGACTAATACGCCTAACTACCATTTGTGGAACAATATTCTACTCCTAATCTCGGTGACTTGCGAAATCAAAGTTCCGTCGGAGCGAGCAAGTTTCAAAGGCATTCGCCATTATACAAACCGGTCTACAAATAGGCTGAAACTTGAGTAATAAAATTTAAATATGTCAGCGGTTGCTTTGTGAGGGAGAGATGGCGGTATGAAACGAGCTATTGATATTAGGCACGGGTATTAGGCAGATGGTGCTTATGGTCGACGTTTCAGTGATCGCAGGATCCATTCTCCAATTTCACATACACACATCAAAAGTGTCTAGGAATCAAGTACATTTTAGAAGATTGCAATCAAGAATATATTTTACAAAAACTGAATTCATTCATAATTTATTCAAAATGTGGTGATAAGTCATTGATACCGGCATGGGGAATTAGGTAGGAGACCAATCCAGAAGATTAGATTTGATTTAAATAAATTAGATTTTTTTTAGAGCTAATAATGTTCTTGAACCCTAGACACTTTTGATGTGTGTACATACATGCATCTACGTCACGCCCTGTTCTCACAGGTAGAGACTGTGGACCTTTACTTGTCACGATCCTAGAAAATCTCTTTAGTCTCTTCCACATCCATACATCTCCTTATACGTACTGACCAGTTACGAGTACTTTCTATGCCACCTTCCGTAATTTCACCGATCCTGTTAAAGTATGTTCTTCTGGTACGGCCTCCACTCGACGATTACTTTTGTTCAAGTCATAAATGACGTTCATCAAGCTTTGTGTTATGCTACTGTATTTCTGTATGTTATAGCACTTATAACGGATGAAATAAAGTAATTTTGACTCGCGAGTAGGCCTAGATATTTGCAATTTACTGTCCCGGTTGATTTTTAAGGAAAATGGAAAAGTGGCTCAATGTTTAGGACTCTCCTACGTCAGCTTCATACGTTATTTTTCGAGGCCTTTCTTCCTATTACATCTCCAATTTTATACACATTTTCTTGAAGCGCAACATTGCAACATAAGTTAACTATAAAAAAATACGAACTGAATAAAAAAACAACTTTACGTACGATTTGAACGAATCGCTTTAAACGAGTCACAAAGCCCCCGCCGCTAACTCAATGGGACCAGAACAGAAAACTCCTGTCCTTCAAGTTATCTAATTTTGCGGGGTAAACTTTTCGATTCGTTTCAATGGCGTCTGTCTTTCAGTTTGCAGCTCCAGATATTACATTTTGATGTCTCCTTTCGCACCGTGGACTTGGATAAGGACAGATAACCAGTTTTGCTTGATATGTACATTTATTTTTAGCGTTCCTCAAGGAAGACCGAGATGTGAAGATTTATTGAGATCTTTTCAAAGGAATTATATTTCATTGGTTAAATTTTTCGAGATTCGAATGATGAAATATGTATTCGTTGATACGTGAAAATTTTCTACTTATTGAATATCTTTGTTGTCTATTGGGGTAGGCAGAGACGGGAGAGTAATTGTTGTGGTGAGCCATGTACAAAGCTATTATAGGATCAGTGACAAATTAATAACTTTTTGCTGCATGCTTTTTATGTACTTAGATATTTGTCAACCCGTCTTTGATAACTACCTTAAAATGTAATATCTCCATGCAAAGGTGATGAAACTCACCTTTTGGTGTGCAAAATTCCTCACCATGACGTTTTTCATCACCGTCAAAAACATAAGTAAAGTACGTTCAAAAATATCTCACCTTTTACTTACTGAAATCGCCTTAATGCTGTAAATCATTCGGAGCGTGCACATCCGCTCACCGCGGCGGTCGACGCTCGAATGCCGTAAAGATTATGTACCGGAATGTCAACAATTAATTCTACAACTACCCACTCTAGGGTGATAATTTATGGTTTCCTTTGTAGTAGGGTACGGTTTGAAACATTTTTATCGGTTTTCACGTAGATATAAATGGCGTCGTTGACTTTTAATGTTTATTGGTTGTTTTGATTTATTTTTATTTTATTTTCTTTATTGGTTTCATAGATAATGGACGGGTTTAGCGAAAATATAGCGCATATTAAAGAGTTATTTACTGCTGCGTTTTGCAGAACTTTGAAGATATTTCGAATCTTATATTATTTATTTCATTTAAAATAATTTATTACCTTGATATAACAAACCATGAATAATTAGGAAACACGGTCAGTTACGGACATTCCAGATTACAGTACATACATACTTTTGTATGTGAACGCTGGAGCCTAAACTATGTTTGTAATTATTCATAATTTTAAGTATAGGCAACCAGTA
>SJJU01013235.1:0-18774 GCA_012932125.1 Conopomorpha cramerella
TTCAGAATCTATGTACGCAACACAACGTTTAAACGAGAAAACAACTCGTTCAATTTCGATGGATCGGTATTCCAGTTCAATTTTTCAAGTTCAGGCTCTGGCTCTCTTACCGTTTGGAGGACGCCACTTGAATATCCTATTCATGCTTAATTCATCTATATTTATTCCTATAATTCAACTAAGCAAGGAAAAAAACATTTACGTGATTCTTTGATAAATGTGTACCTCCCTAAGGATGAAATTCATAGTACGAATGTATAGGGATGAAGGTAATAAACATTTTCCTTGTCACATTAAAAATGTTGTTGACGTTTTAGTTATACAGGCATAAAGTCTTCACGCCTTTAAATCCCAAAGCGGAGTAAGCTAAGACTAAGCAATGCATCGTATCACACTAAGCACAGGAAGTTCCATCAGAACTGACAACACTTTCTTGATCGCTTGTAGATTTCCATGTAAATTCACATTATGTACCTACTTACGTACTGTAAAAAAACCGTCATATCGATTGGTTCGCCGGCGGAAGCAGTCTTTGATAATGATGGTCACCCCATTTTGATTCACAGACATTAAGATATCGATGTAGTACCTATACCTAAACAGCTGGCCAAATTGTGATTCACAAACCACCTTCGTATTCAAAATCTTCAGGCTCGCAGCTCAAAGTAATTTTGTCCAGAATACGTAATCCATCCATCACACAATACGTAAGTATTTGCGCCAATCAGTAAGTTGTCGTTTGGTAAATCGATGAACGTGAATGATTATTTTGACTGCTCTTGATGAATTGCAAGTGATGGAACAGGATGCTTTACAAACTGCTGCAGTATTTCTTATCAATAATCTGTTTAATATTGCGTTCTTCAGAAGCGAATCAATTTCCGTCTTAGCTATAAAAACGTTACACTCAGAATTAAGTAATATCATGTTAACACTTAATGGGTATTAATTGGCGAAATTAGGGACCTACACCATGCACAATAAAGAGCATCCGATATAAACGCATGTATTCAACATGGAGAAATTAATGTGGAAGAAGCATTAGGAATATCAGGATTATAGCAGAGAAGTAGAGACCGGTTTAATTAATTTCCTTTTCTTATTATAGTAGGTAGGTACTAGCTGATCATAGTTCATCATTCGCCCCTTGATTAGTTCTTTCAGATTCAGATCAGAAATTTTCTGGAATATTAGCGTAAATCTTGTTGTTGTTGTTGTGGTTGTTCATAGTGATTAAAAAAAAAATCTATAATCCGGGTTCCAACTAATATCGTCATTCGTTTCAGTAGTTTCTCCTTGATGAAGTAACAAGCAGACACGTTGTAAAATAATCCTTAGCATTCATAATATTAATAGGTTATAAGTTTCAGTGTTGAGTAAAACTGAGAGGGCATACTTGTTTGGGTTAAGTGACCGTGTGTGAAGTATTATTTTTATTACTGAATGTTCTTTTCTCGACAGGTGCCCAGCCCAACCTCTTTTCGCCAAGCTTCCCTATCACAACTGTTCAAACACTCAACTCTGTACCAGTTCCCAAGCCCAGGAAACAGGTTACAGTCTTTATCAGTCAACTGTCAGGTCAGCCACCCAACACTGCGATCTGTCAATCATGTTTTGATATACTTTTTGTTAATATTTGTTTAAGTATTCAGATAAATCAGATAGAAATGCGAGCGCAAACAAGAGAAATGGGACTAAAAGGAGATGTTGCAAAACCGAATAATTGTGATAAAGGTGATTCAGATGGAAAACTGTGAAGAAGGAAAAGAAATATAAGACTAAATAAAAAAACTGGAACATTATTATAACTATGTAATAGTTATTGAAAGTTTTAATGAAAAAAAAGTATTTTTCATCAGAGTGTTCTGAATACTTTAATTTTTACTCAAAGAACTAGAACCTACTCTTGTTTTAATGAATGAGTGAATATGTATAAAGATGTTGTGGCCACGCCCTGTAAAGGATTCTAAGAACAGAACAAAAATAAAACAAAAAGATAGCTGAAAATTGCATGCCGGAACTATTCGTGCTAGCAAGTAATATAACCGAGAAGAGAGATAGAACATTAAAATAATGAAAATACTAGACATTTATAATAAATAGTAAATCCTAAGAAGACGAATAAGTTACTTCTCACTGTCTGACTATCTTATTTATATTTTTGTATACTAGAGGAATATTTAAGGATGAATGCATATTATTATACTTATTACGACAGGACAAACAATAGTAGTAGAAACGGCTTTCGTCCTAGTATAGATTCACAAATACAGACCTGAGCTCAGGTTCAAAACTACATAGAGTCAACGACCTTCACATAGCTCTCATGGATCACAATAAAGAAGTATTATTACTTCCCGGTGACGTAGTTACATCAAAACCCGATATGAGGTAGGTAATTGTGTAGAAAAATCATTTTGATAACAAACTTTTACGGTGGGTACTTCCCACGCCGGCTTATCTAACATTTTAATATGAAATTAAATATTTGAATTCCGAATGTAATGTACATTGATGTATTACACAAAATTGACAACCGGTAATCTTCTTGGGAACAGTTTTAGAGGAGCCTGAGAAATTCGCAATAGAATATTCCGCGTTGCTTATCTATCTTATGTTTGATTTCGGACAAATTTAGTAATCCCTGCAATAATTCGAAACGATCGAATTTCACTGGCGGATCTCGAATTCCTTCTCAAAAGGTTAAAGTCTTATGGTGCATGCAACTGCCTTCGGCACCCAAAATATTGCCGACGCTCGCCAAAGATAATTTGTTAGTATAGATAACACTCTAAAGTTGAGCTAAACCTATTGAAATTGAATTCCGGTTACAAATTGAAAATGTTACACAATAAAAATAACTTCATAGCATAGAGGTAGAAACAGTATGTATACAAAATCCCTCCTTGGTACTGGATTTTTGTACACACACACACACACACACACACACCCTTATGTTTGCAGGAAAATAAATATGTCCCCTATTTATACTGCATAATTATAGTGATTATATTCGATCTATTTTTGACTTTTAGTACAGTTATGACTAACTCTATGAAGAGGAGTTAGTAAACTGCTAAAATGGATTCTCTAGAAATTGAAAAGATGCATCACAGATTTTTTTTTATTGTTTGTATTCGAACTAGTGAAACCACGTTCTTTTTGAGCCTCGCCTCGGAAGGTTTTGCTGAGAATTTTTTACTATACCTACATTTGGGTACACAAAATAATTCTTACAATGACATCGCACTGCTTTTATCTTCAGAAGAACATTATAACAAAACAATAAGTCTTTTATAACAATAATTGGCTTGGCGCGTTCTCGCCACGCGACTTGGAGACCAATAAAACGTGCCATTGGCATTGTTGTTACATTTTTGGGGGAAAAAATGAAGAATTTACGGTACCTCCTTAGGATGTCTTCGGAAGGACTTCGGAATTGCTCAGACTTCTGCTAAGCTGTTAAAACGAGGACAAGGTGGAGCTTTAAAAAAAAGTACATTTGACGTGACGCAATAAAGACATAAACGATTTTGTTTCGCTTTGTTTGCATCGATCTGTCATCAATCAGCCAATAAGCGTAGTGCAAGAAATATTTTGAAAATGTTCGACAGTCAAAGCAAAAATCTTAACAAACATTTGTGTTGCTATGTGTGGAAATCTGGTTATTCTGCTCTATTACTCCAAAATGTTTGTCTTAGATTAATCTTTAAATCAATTTTACTCCAGGTTGATTTCTTTAGGGTGACCATAAAATATGTAGATAGGCGCCAGTAAAACATACAGAAAGTCCTGAAATCATGTTAATTTTTAATTGCCTAATCTGATTTCAAATCTCCAATAATTAAAAGATACATTGTTCTGAGAGCCCCACAATGATTCGCGTAATAAAACAGTATAATATTCAGACATTATTATACGATGTCGATATTTGTTGGGGCGTGCATAGTGACTCTATTCATTCATAAGTGAAGTTTGAACCTCTACGTATACCTATATCCCTCCCATGATTTAGGAAGGTAATTGTTCATGTACCTACTGGAAGGCCTGCAGTGTTTTTTACGAAACAGTGAGAAGAACTGTCGTATTATGCGAAATTGATTTCTAGTGTAAAGTGTAATATAGGTGAGTACTTATTACACTTCAAACAAACTTTCTTGGAGCGTAATTAATTTGACAAAGAAATCAATTGGTGTGATTGGTTAAACAACCACGCTCGTATCACTGATTTGATTGCGTTGTCAAATTAACAACGCTTCAAGAGACTGAAGGTTACATACATGTCATTAAAGCATTACAAAAAAAAAAACACAATATACTGATCACCCAAACGATGAACCGTTGTTCGCCACGAATACCGTGAAAACAGTTATGAAAACTTCGCCTTCAACAATCGATTATTCAAGCTTCGTTAACACGGAGTATCGTTCGATTGTCACAAAGCAGCAGGACATGGAAATAGTTGGTCGATGTTGAAAACAATCGACCGCGCTGGCACGAACACAGGCCAGTTCATGTTTAAAAGCATTTCAATACGCGCCCATTATTTGTGTAAAATCGTATACAAACAGGCGACATAAGGTGAGACCATTACGTTGGACAATGTTGACAAAACACAACAACAATTGTTCCATCTTTGTTTATAAAGGGAAACCATTAAAGATTAATTGCTGGCTCCGATGCGAATGCGTTGAGTTTTTTTTTTTCTGGGACAAACGTTTACGGGGAATTTGGCATGTTTTAGGAGTTTTTGGTGACTATACCTATGTAGTTATTGAACATATTATTGCACCGGCTTTCAGTTCTAGTATTTCATGTTTAGCCCTAGACAATCTTGAAGGCAATAGTTTAGACATTATTTTGCTGTGTTCATTTTATTTCTGAATTTATTCTCAGAAAATTAATTTCTGAATCTACTAAACTAACTGAAAATTAATTACTCGCTAAAACTCGACAACGGCTGGACCGATTTGGCTAATTTTGGTCTTGAATTACACGTGGAAGTCCAGGGAAGGTTTAAAAGGTATTTTTCATCCAATACACGAAGTATAAAGGCGACTGACGCCATAGGAATGGCAAAACAAATGTTTGCCGGGGACAGTTTAGTAAATATTTTGAACCAAACTAGAATATTTAAATTTACTATTACAAAAGTAACATAAAATCAGTTGCACGTACCTCTACCGTTTTTACGATCAACCCTTAAGTTGCCCCCTCTTAAAAATAATCGATTCAAACACATCAGTCCCGATTTTATTACCCACGAAATACGCCTGCGCTCTTTGAGTGGAAAAAAAATACGTTCTGCCCACTTATTACAAAAAAAAAAACAGGTTTAATAGCCTGTGTTATTTGTGAGTCCACCCTTTGATGGTGAGGTGACGTTTTTACAGTAAAATTTATTGTTTTCAGGATTCGCGGAACGAACCACTTCCTTGGGAACATGTTTTTTTTTCATTCCTAAAATATTTTTTTTTGTAAATCGGTTGACAGATGACCAGAGCTTGATCTCGTTTTATTTATGGGTCATGTGTTGTAAATGTTGAAGGATAAAATATACGTAGACACTGCCTACCTACCTACAGTGGCTACTATGTTTGTGAATACGGGCATTTTATGGTCATGAATTGAAAAGGGTAGCAGATGCATAAAAACAGCTGGATTTCATGAGTTCTGACTTATGCAATGTTCAAAATTTCAATCGGTTAAGATTCTGATTCATTCACCACTGACTCATCAACGCCCAGTCCAAACCCTTGTCCATTTGACCATAAAAAGCTTAAATTTTGCACAGAGGTTCCTTTTAAGATGTTTACGTGAAATAAGAAAGGATTTTGTAGGGTAAAAAGAGGGATATATTGTATAAGAAAAACGTAAATATGTACATGCGCGAATGAAATCGCGGGGCGTCCACTAGTAATGTATATTGGCATAACACCTTTTGCTGGGTTTGTTTGTTTTAAAATGACAATTAAGTAGGTTGCTAAGCAACAAAACAAATTGCGCGGATGAAATCACGGGGCGTCCACTAGTCTTATATATAAAAATCAAAGCCACTTTTCGTTGTCATTCCATAACCCCGGAACGGGTGGACCTATTTCGCTCATTCTTCTTTTGTAGTGCTCACTAATGACAGGAGAAGGTTCTTATGAAAGAAAAAAAATTACATCCACTGCTGTGCACAGGCCACCCTGGAGGTTATAGCCTAAAGACAGGACAACGTCTGTCGAGTCCACTAGTTTATAATACTTTCAATATAAAGTCATCAGCCTCGTGACGTCCACTGCTAGATGAAGGCCTCCTCCAATAATTTCCGCGATAATTTGGAGGGAAATGCCAATCATCGCCACGATTAACAGGCGGGTTGGCGATCGCAGTGTTGTTGTGGTTTAACTCACAGAGAGCACTGCTGCCCGTCCTCTGGAGAGTTCCCTCGGTCGCATCTTACGATCCCCACGACGGGAAAAGTTGTTCTGGGGTGGTGACACAAAAGTATTCTATTCGCCGTCACCACACGGCAATACAAAATAGTAACACGAGTATTTTGTACCCAGTGGCGTGCACTGGCTTTTATGACAAGGTAGGCAGTAATTCCCAAAGATTGACACATATTATAGGTAACTGGCCTTTACGAAATATAGGTAACCTACCTATCTACTCACCCACAAAACACAGGACCTTTGACAGCCTGTGTCGTAAGTACAACAAAAAAACATCCAATAATACCTATTCGGATAGTCGGGTAGCCAAAATACTAAGGTAGGCAGTGTCTTTTTGCCTATATGGTATGCACGCCACAGTTTTTTTTTTCAATTCAATTCGTGTATTGCACTCATGTTACAGCAAAAGTTCTTAAATAAATAGCAAAGTATCAAACATGAACCCTGTGAGGGCAAAAGCAACAGTATGGTTAGTAGTACACTTGCCATGTGTGAGGTACTAAGTACACTTACTTAATTATACACTTAATTACAACTAAATCCTACTCTTGTGAACGTTAATATAATACTATGACAATTAATTATTAACGCTATTTACAATAATAAACTATACTATTTCTTACCAGTACCTTTAGTAGTAAAACGTAGTGAATTTTTACGAAACAGTTCGTTCAATCGACACATTGTATCTGATAAAGATATCGCCGTATGTTTGCTTAGTATTTTACACTTCACTGTTTTACAACTCGCCAAAGTCCCCTTTGCACAGTAAAACAATTAATTTCATTGTCCATTGCTCGTATTCTATCCGTCTAAAGTTTTTCACTAGAACTGAAACACCGATGGACGTTGAAATTTTAAGTTTTAAACACAAGTCGTAAGTTGTTCGTTCAAAACATTGGTTGTATATTTGAGACTTTAATGGATTTTTTATGTAGCAGATGATTTCACTTTATACTGTTATTGTTTTATATGATAACGTAAGATAAGTGACACTACAAAAAAAATGGGCTTTGTTTGTGTTTTTTTTCTATCGGTGTTCATTTCACACTTATTTCATGTGATATACTTCACACCTTTTAATTCCAATTTGCGAGTTAGGCAGAGGCACTTGTTAGGCAAATGCCCACAGTTCACCAAGTATATTTAACCCATCATGTGATAAAGGTGGGTGGTGCGGGGCGTACACTATGAGCCGAACACTTAAAGCAATATACTTTTGGATATTTAACATAATTCTCAAGTGGTCCTAATAGGACAAAATTTTTGTGGTTTTGATACTGGAATTAAAGTTAGTAACTAAATCATAATATTAACCAGTTCAATTATTGAAATAATCATAATACTCTATTATCGCAAGTTATCGCTTAGGAAACGTTATGTGCCGTGGTACGGGGGCATCGTCATGCTGTGAGAAATATTTATTTTTTTAATTTTAATTACCTACTACGATATTTACGGTTGAAGTAAAAAAATAATTCAAAGAGGCGTCGACAAAAGAGGTATGTAAACCTCTTGTCATCGGTTGTCGTAAGGGGATGGGCGAGTTCAGGTCGCCCCAGATGGTCATATATCCACCTGATTCTTAATGTCCTGATGGCAGCTGGAGATGTATGATTTTGAAAGAGATATGTCAGGGCCGTAACAAATGCATATGTGTAATCTCTGCCTAACCTGGCATGAAGGTAATGTATGTACAGCAATTTTAAATTAACAAATGTGCTCGTATACCACATCGACCGCTTAACATCAGACAGGACGGTGGTCAAACACTTGTTTATAGTGCATTAAAAAACGTACAAAAAAGTCATCACAAATATTATCTAAACTATAACACATCATCATCAGCTCATACTCCACTGCTGGACATAGGGCTCTCCAATTGCACGCCACACACATAATCTTCCAGAATATAATCTCGTTTCCTTTTCACAGGCAATCTACTCAAGTCACAAGTAGCTACTCGTTATATTATCGACTACTTGAGAAATCATCTCTAGTAACGCGAAACACATGTCAGAGTCATAAGGATTAAGAGTCGAGTTGGAAAAAAAAGTGTCTTTCCACACTTAAAAATATCGATATGGAAGCATAGTCACCCTCTTAAGATGTACCACGCCATATTTGGAAGTAAATCTTTTGATACATTTAAAGCGATGCCAGCGCTTTATTTAATCTCTCAATGTCAGACAACGCTTTGCTTTCAATCGCTTGAGGCTATGCTAATCTATGACTAGGATGAACATATTTCAGAATTTTACAGCCGTTTTTTTCTAGGTTCGTGATAAAGAGTAAAAAAGGTGTTCAAAAACTGAAGTATGCGATGAATGAATTTTTAACACATCTGCGGTGATAACGTAGCTAGCAAGCTAGCTGGATACTTTTTCTTGTATTCTGTTGATAACTTATAGATAACTATTGCACGTTCCGTGATACCTTTCCACCAGAACACAAAACATACCCATTACATAATATATGAAATGACGATAATTAATATTGTACATAAAGAATTTGTTACCAGCGGAACCGTACACGAATTCAAGAATCTAAGGCCTCAATTAAGGACACGCGACGCGCAACGCACCTCGTGTCCTAATTGATTTCAACAGTGTCAAATTGTGAGATGTCGCGTTGTTGCAGTAAATGAGCGAATTATTGTTTGTTTTCCATTTTGTCTTTAATAATACACAAGCGTTCGCCTTTCTGTATACTATGAAAAATAAAATAGCACAGACTGACTCCTTCGTCATCAATAAATCTGTATGTTAGGTCTCATTTAGGGACACGCGGTGCGTTGCGCGTCGCGTGTCCTTAATTGAGCCCTTAGACTCTTGAATGCGTGTACGGTTCCGCTAGTAACAAACTGTTTTTGTACAATATTCATTATCGTCATTTCATGAATGTAATGTATGCGAATATGTTCTACCGATCCCGCCTAGAATGGGACAACAGAAAGCTGATAATTGTGACAGAAGGCGATAGATATCTTCTGGGTACAAAACAGAGAAAAATTAATCTGACAGTTTGCAGACCTTGTCACCACGCACCGTTTATTCCCCGAATAACACGCTAATTGTCTGATTAGGTGTGTTGTAATCCGACACACGTATTGGGGGCGGTTGGCGGCCAATCATCAGCCAATATGACGGCGGCGGCCATGTGGTGCGCCTGCGCAGCTATTATTGATGACACATCGGCGGTCAGAGCGTTATCGTGATAGGCTTCCTGATATAATAGTAGGTGAATTATGCCAGAATCAAACAAACTTCGACATTGCTGCTTAACATCAGGCAGGGTGGTGGTCAAACGCTTGTTCGTAATGATAAAAAAAGATGGGAATATTGTATAATCAACTTATAGAGTCATTTATTAAGGAAACGCGCACTGACGTGTTATTAAAAGTTCATCTCAGTCATCAATTGGATTATACACACAAATCTCGAGACTAAAAAGCCTACTAAAACTATACCTAAAAATAACAGAATAAAAAAATCACTCGTAACATACCAGCACCAAGTCGCATCATATACCGACAAAAATGTACACCGCCTCTCGCTTACAGTGAAAGTATTCCTCCTTCGGGCGGTTCCCAAGCTCTATATCAATTATCATTACTGTGATGGGCCAGTACGCGGAGCAGACCCATCATTATCGTACTCATTATTATATGATGAAAACATTAGCCGATGGAATCCGAAGCATGCCGGAATAGTTTGAGAAAAGTAAGCCCA
Organism: Conopomorpha cramerella; assembly: GCA_012932125.1. Taxonomy (NCBI): domain Eukaryota; kingdom Metazoa; phylum Arthropoda; class Insecta; order Lepidoptera; family Gracillariidae; genus Conopomorpha; species Conopomorpha cramerella. The sequence goes on from SJJU01013235.1 coordinate 10,172, forward strand.
TTTTATTCCTGGCTGATGACATGGTATTAGATTAGTTTAAGTATCTGCTGACTTATGGTCGGTGTTGTTCTACCTCCAATTGCTATAGTTAATTCAATAATATTTTCAAACATGCATGACGGATTCGGATGCACCTTGCTTTACTTTTCCGTAGCACATAACCGATTTTGTATAATATTGGCTTTGGTAGCAAATACCTACTTGACATGGCATTTCTTCTCTGAGACGGCTATAGGAGGACAAACTATCAGCTTCACCTATTCTACCCCAGTCAGACATTGAGTTCTGGTCCATTCTGGATACCGTTTCATTATGATCAAAAGGTTTACCTAAGCGGAGCGTTTCGCATATTGTACCTAAGTAGAACGTATTCTTGCCTATGCTATTAGTACCTACCTCTATTTTTTGTCTTATTAAAAACAATTAATATTATTATAATGCCATTCGCATTATAATTAATACCAACCTACATAATAATATCCTGAAATCATCGGCGTCTGAATTCATCAGTGAGAAGTTTTCTTTAAAAAAAAATAGCTTGCAAAACCTCAAAGACGAACAATCATAGATTATCGTAGTTGCATATTCTTCGTTTCCCACTATGTTTGACATATTGATTTTTTTTCGAATACTCCTAATTAGCTGCCAAAGTGAGAGAATATCCCGGCCAATTTACAAACCGATTTCAAGCCCGGTGAAATGGAACCAATTTCATGGCGTATTAATTCCGGCGCAGATTTCTGTGTGACATGAGCGTGTGACGTTTCTGAGAAATCCGCGCCATGCCGGAGTATCGACTACCGTTTTTAATCCCACAGGACTTTTACTGGCCCGCGCCACGTGTGCCGCGGGTTTTTGCGACACTTCTGTTGAAGCTAAAAAAAATTGCCGCTATGTTTGAGTTTTTTATGCTGCGATAAGAGCCTATGAGTAGATACCTACAGTACGCAACACTCAAAACTCGCATAACATGAGGTGTGACTATAGCCATGTCCCTATCGCGTTGGGTTAAATGCGCTTGGTTTTCTTTCAGAAAAGAAATTGTTCTGAACCGCGGCGTACTTTATTTCTATGCTGGCGTAGCTCTACTTACTGATTTTGTAACTATGCGAAATGATTTTTTATTACTCCTAATACCTCTACTATTTGTCCGTCTAAATCATCTCATTCGAAGATTCTGTCACCCAGAAGAGGAATTATAGATTTGAGTTTATCAAAAAATGCACTCAAAAAAATCTATTAGGTACCCAAAATATTTATTCCACATCACTTTCATAAGTAAAACTGTTCTTAGTGGGTTTCGAGAAATTAGCTGTACGCGCCTATATTGTTAACATCCCGTGGAATTTGGCGCATTGAAATTGTAGGACGTCCTGCTAAGCCACAGTTACGTGTCCATTCGTTTTATAATTACTTTGGTAAAGTGCAAGTTTCACGTTCTAAAGCATTTCGGTCTTTGTCTTCCTTCAAAATGAGTATTATTCCGGCACGCTTACGCCATTGTTGTGAGATGTCACGCTGTATCCGTCACCGCAGTTTGTCCAAATTTCGGTTTTCATTTCTGGGAACATAACAGAGCATCTTTTACGCATTTGTAACTTGTCACACCGAAATCTTTTGGATGTCTATGGTCCCGTTATGCACAACACTCGGTCCTTGGTCCCTTCTCGCTTCGACAGTTAGCTACACTGTTTTTTTTTCTGTTCTTGTTCATGGCAGACGAATCTTTATGGCCAGTAATAAATTTGACGAAAGTAGAGCATTTTATTGGAGCTGACTTCTTTGGTAGTCGATGTCTGTTCTTACTTTCAACGGAATTCCTATGTTTTGGTCGTTTTAACAATAATTCTGTTCGAAATATGAATTATTGCCCGATTGTTACACATATTTTTTTGTGCAGTTTCGCTTTTGTAGGTCAATGTTTTTACTCTCGTTACTATTAGCAGCTCTTCATTTAATGTTTTCTCAGTAGGCTATTCGATCAACGGCGTGTGTCTGGCTAATGGGTCAGTACCTATACACGTACCAAAAAGTCACTTACTTACCCACCTATTCTCCACTTCGCTTTCACCAAGTCGTGTACAGCTAAGTGAAAGTCAATCAATAATCAGTATCAGCGTCAACAATCGTTCAGAATAGGGTGTAACAAATGCGACACAATCCATTGGAATTTCACTTTTGCTTAATTATCCTTTCTGTCGCGTACACAGCCGATGAAAAGGCGTTGGATTTATGGAGGCACCCGAACAAGGCGCAAGGTTGCCTCATAAAGGATTGCTCATAAACGATAATTGTCGAGTTACGTTGTTGCTACAGTTAAATGTAACTCTTTTCTATTGTGACAGCTAGCGGCTCTTTGCTCTTTGTTCGCGTCAAACGGGACGTTTCGTCACGGAAGGATGGCAAGGGTAAACAAGCGGACAGACCGATCATTTCGCAGGAATCGCGAATGTTCCTGGCGAAAAAGGGTTTATTTGCCTTATAGCTTGTGTCCGTTATGCGATTTTCAGCCTTTCTCCTTTTACGACGACACAAGTTCTGTTGTTTTTTTAACGACTTGATTGCAAGTTTTTTAGCAAACCCTTTTGGCCGATTGTAAAATAAAAAGAAGAAAAAATGGGAAATGGCAAAGGGTGTAACTCGGCGCTTTTGAGGTGTCTAACGGTTCCGCAAGAAAGGATTTTTGTGCAATAAGGTTTTTTATATTTTTGCAAAAGGGTTTTTATGAGGCTTCGTTGCTGATTGCCGAAAACATTTATTTTGCTCTTTCTTTGCATTAAACCCTGTACTGTTATCTTGTTTTTTGCAATTACTCTCTTTCAAAACCGTACAATATAAGGTAATAATTTCTAAAAAATCTAGCCACAAATCCCATCATTATGTTAAACATGTTTAAAACATTGTTAGATTATTTTAAATTTCGAGATAAAGACTTGCCACAAAGGTCTCAGAACTTGTTTTAATAAAGAAATACATACATATATGTAATACTGCAATAAAAATACAAAACAGAACATTAACCGTACTTTTTTTAAAGAAACACGCATTGATATTAAGCATTCAGATCACCTTCGTTGTTGTTGTTGTTTATCTTTGGTTAATTTTCGCGCCGTAATACCCGTTTTAAACTTTTAATATCAACCGTACTGTTAAATTCCACGATGAATATTTGGTAGGTATGCGTAAGAACGTTCACAGATTTAAAAAAATATTATTACTATAGAGGCCTTTTATCACTTACACGTGTATTATTTACCGCTAAATTTAGTTGCAGCCCGTAACTCTCAACTCGCAACCGTAATTATCCTTTCTTCTTTTTCAATTAGACTTTCAGCCGAAAATCTCAGCTACAGAAGTTATTTTAATTTAATTTATTGTTTGGGACATGAAATGTTCGCCGAAGTTTGTTGCCTATATAATTCTGTATTTAACATTAAAAAATAATTAGGTATTTTAATACATACATACTTATTAAACATAAATAGTAATAGGACACGCCCGTTTTCATTTTTCGTTTTTTTCTTCCACATGCATACAATATTATCTCTTCTTTTAATAATGAGAGAAAAACCTCTCACTTGATTGCAGTTTTTTAGCAAACCCTTTAGGGTGGTTGTAAAAATGGCAAAGGGTGTATTTCGGCACCTTTGAGGTGTCTAACGGTTCCGCAAGGAAGGGTTCTTGTGCAATTAGTTTCTTTTTTATTTTTGCAAAAGGTTTTTTAAAGTTCATTACTTTTGCTATTGCGTGTAACGTTTATTCCTTTTTCCTTTCTCTCTAGACATTTACGGTAAATTGCGTAGTGTCATCTAAATACTGTTAACATACTGCTTTGATTTTATAAAAAAAATGTTTGTAAAGCCGGTTTACGGACGTCAAACGTGGCAATTTCAAACATTGCAGTATGCTCGCTTGCAGCCCGTAGTATTGAGTTATTAAATGACTGACCGGCCCGCGTACATTGACTTTTAAAATGACATTGTCTCCGGCGTAATATGAAAACCCACTCAATATCGCTAATACATGATTACCATAACATGAATAGATGAAGACAAACTTTACACGAGCAATTTTGATACTTACCCGTACTTGTATAAAGAGGGACACAATGTATAACTAAGTAAGTTTATAAGGTTAAATACTAAATAACTAATAAAGTTAATCCTATTGTCATCTAATATATAAAATGTCCATGTCACAATGTTAGTTACCGTACTCCTCCGAAACGGCTTTACCGATTATTACCAAATTTTATATCCGTATTCAGTATTTCTCCCAATACACGGGATACAAAGGCAACTTATTATGGCAAAACAAATGTTTGCCGGGACAGCTAGTATTTCTATAAACATTATTGAGTTGACTACATGCAGAAGCTGAAAGTCAGGTTTCTGAGGAAATATTGTTTTTATTTTTAATAAATTACAAAGTAGGTATATTCTTGGCTAAAAGAAATGTGTACTTATTTTACTACACACATCAAAAGTGTCTAGGAATCAAGAACATTTATAGCTCTAAAAAATTTAGCTATTATTTATTTGAATCAAATCTAATCTCCTGGATTGGTCCGCTACCTAATTTCCCATGCCTGTATCAATGACTTATCACCACATTTTGAATAAATTATGAACGAGTTCAGTTTTTGTAAAATATATTCTTGATTGCAATGTTGTGTGTATGTGGAATAAACATAGTATAGAACAAAGCTTAGCGCTGTCTGTCCCTGTGTATGCTTAGATCTTTAAAACTTCGCAACGGGTTTCAATCCGGTTTTATTTAGCGGTTAGAGTGATTCATGATAGTTAGATAATACATGCATATAATAGCAGAGATTAACTGTTAATTACGTTGAAAAATTATTGGGCATTATGTTTAGAATCAATTTAGGTACTTCCTTAACTTATATTATGAAAACATTAGGTAAACCAGTCATGACATATCTTTATTGACGTTTATTGACACATAATTAGTACAAGCATATTAATGTAGCAGTGTTTCTACATACCTACAATTGTGTCATTTACTACAATTTCCAAAGTATTCATTTCTTCAGTACCTACCTACTTACATTATAACTTCCACTAAGAACGCAACGTTCCGCTAGAAAGCTAACGGAGCGGCATTTCGAAAGAAATTTCTCTACAAAAAAAAAACTAACCATTTCTCCCTATCATCATCGTCCTTTTCGAAACAAAAACAAACAAGTACAATTCCAGCCTAGTTTAGTTTAGTAGCGTCACACGAACAACAGTAACATTTGTGCCTACGCCATTGTCTGTGTACCGTATTCGGCACTTTCAAAGGCAATAACTGGGCTAACGGAAAAGAAAGTAGCCCCGTCTGTTATAAAACTGTTCTGAAATCATATTTTATTGCCTTTCAAACAAGGGTTGGTAGGGTCGGAACGGTTGCGATGAGTGAAACGGGACTTCAAATGTACCGCTCCAGTACAGTTGACGTGTGCACTGAACTACATGATGGTACAGTTACAAGACCCCAGGTGTATGAAGCTAAATTAGTCCAGTTTACAATGCTATGAGATTTACAGTTCAACGCTTTCTTTCACTGATAGTTTTGTTTTTATTGACTTATGTACATTTGTGTTAATGTTTGCGAAAGTTCTGTTTAGTTTGGCGAAATACTCGCATGCTAGGATTCGATAGAATATATTTTTTGAGGTATTTCAAAGACATTATTTTCTTCGCCGTTTGGTTTTCTAAATAGTGACCAATATTATATTGGTGGCTGATTGTTAAATAAAGGACTCGTCGAAGAAAAAACACCGTGAATGTATTTTGATACAAACACAGATTTACTTACCAAACCAGAGAATGTAGGATTAAGACCACAGTCTTATATATAAATTAAACTTAACCCATGAGGGTATTTCTCTACCTCTATATGTAGTTTGTCAAATGGTCGCATTGTATTGTATATTGTATCCTCACTTTACTACTACACCTCAGTTTACTACATGTTCTAAAGCTAGCATGTGCTGTATCAGATGTTATTTCACAAAATATAACAAAATTTAAAGAAAGAAACTATTAAACTACTGGGAGGTGGGGAAGATCACAAGTTGGACGATTGGGTTCCCATTGAGGGACATAGGAAACAAGACCGACCTAGAACTCAAATCATCTCTTGAACTTAATAGTTAGGAACAAGTGATGTTAAAGTAAAATTGCCCAGGATAAGGATGAGTCGAGTACATCATGGTATTAGCCCTTCAACGAGAAACCGTAGAGTACTCCTTCAGGATAGAAAAAAGGGTCTGAATTTCGTAACAGAACAAGAAAAACACTGCCACGTTCCGCTCAAGTCTCAATCTCTATAATGTGTTCCGACATCTTTTTATTCGTCGTCTAAAAACAAGTTAAATGTCCTTGCGAAATTGTCTTTTATGTATGACTTTTTGTCGTTGTATCCAGCTCTTGCTGCGATGACTCCTTTGGCCCGATGCTGCCGCTAATGTGAGTCAGAAACAGCTCTATACAATTCGGAAGTCGCACAATGCACGGCACAGTAGGTAAGAATTACTTTATTGTGGGTCAAAATGGCCGTTTATGATCGGCCATTGTAATAGCAACCTATTAGCCATTGTTGGTAAACAAAGTGCAACAAGCAAACACGGGCGCGGAGTTTTTGTTTCATGTCGTCTGAAGATGCCGATGGAGTTCGGGGTTTATGATGTGACTTTTTTTTTCTCTAAGTTGCAAGTTGGGAGCCGGCGTGTGCCTAGTTTTTTTATATTTTGTAAAGTTTTAATCCGATTTGGAAGTTAAGTAGAGAAACTAGAGCATATTGAACAATGGTGTGGGATTAGGTAAACTTAACTTTTTGCGTTGCCCATTTTATAGTTATTCAACAGTTTGTACTTTCACTTTGGACTATACAGGATGATACGCGGAAGGCTGTTCCTACGTAGCTGACATGTCTTCTTTTGAAACACTTTTTTTCAATTATGAAAAATAAAATGTATCAATTCACACTAAAGATTGTACAAATCAGCCTGACCGACTTGTACGTAATTCAAAACTGTGTTCCGTCTCTGGTTATTGACATCCAGCAGGTGGCAATCAGTAAGATGAGTAAAAACAGTGCCCTTCGGCTTCCTAAGGTATTTCCGAATCGTCCTTAATAACAGGCAGCTTCACAACCAACAAAATTACCAAACTCGATTGTTCCAACGGTCATCGGTTCTACGGCTAATATGGCCGGCCCACTGCCACTTCAGCTTGCTAAAACGATGAGCTATGTCGATGACTCTGGTTTTCTGTCGGATCACTTCATTTCTGTTTCGATCCTTTAGAGAAACGCCGAGCATAGGCCTTTCCATAGCACGCTGTGCGACTTTGAGCTTGTGGGCCAGCCGTGCCGTCAGTGTCCACGTCTCAGCTCCGTATGTCATTACAGGTAGGACACACTGATTGAAGACTTTTGTCTTCAGGCACTGTGGAATCGCTGATGTTAAGACTCGACGTAACTTCCCAAATGCTGCCCAACCCAGCTGAATTCTTCTGTTTACCTCTTCCTCGAAGTTGTTTCTACCCAATCGCAATGTCTGCCCAAGGTATACGTATTTTTAAACAACTCCGAGAACGGTGCCGTGTACTGAAATCGGTTCCGGTAGAACATGTTCATTGAACATGACCTTGGTTTTGTCCAAGAATCACTCTATGTATTAAAGAAAACCGCATCAAAATTTGTTGCGTAATTTTAAACATCTAAAAATACATAGAGACGTGAGGCGACTTTATTTTCTACCATGTATTGATACGTCATACTGCGGACAAATATCTTGATTTTCCACAATTCATGGTGCTACTAACTCTTACATAAATAACTTGAAATCCCCAATCGACTCAGATGAAAAATATAGTATGTAACCCCCATACAGAATGCTTAAATATTATTTAAAAACAACCCTCCCAATACAAATTTCATCGGCTAAAACAAATAGCTATTAAAATATCCTTTTTCGTACTAAACGAATATTTTATGGTACAATGCATGATCAAAGTGCGAAAAATCTAATCAAAATCACTCGTTAAAAATCGGGGACATTACGCCTATGGCTGAATAGGTACAGTCGGGTGCATTTGCACAGCGAAATTAATAAAATAATATATTGTATAGTAATGTGCTAAGAAAATTTTTGTGTGATTGATTTTATGTTCCTTTATGTGCTTTAGTGTGAAGTTCATGGTACTTTGGATAGAGTGTATGAAAATTGGATTTAAAAATATTAGGTCCTCGATCGATTTTGGCGGATAACTTCCTCGTTTATATCGACTGATTATATTTTTTTTTGTTTGAAAGGAGGTATTCCAAGTGAGGAGTAATCTAGGCACATAGACACGTAAATCGGTCACCTAATCTCGGTAAGTGCTACTTTACAAACCAAATATTATTCGTCAAAGTAAAGAGCAAATAAGAAGTAAGTAAATTCACTCTCTTCATATAAAAATCACAATCAGCTGATCGGGTTTTTTTGGAGAAATCAAATATGTTTTCCTTCCGGATCATTGACATTTGACACCCACCTGAAATAGACTCAGTAGATTTTGGCGTATTTTTTTTTAATCACTATGAACAAGCGT
>SJJU01013241.1:0-10259 GCA_012932125.1 Conopomorpha cramerella
CGGGCATGTGCGCCGTGCGCTACCAGCCGTGCGACGAGAGATCCTTCCGCATCGGACAAGGCCAACGCGATGGCGATGGAGGTGAGAATTTTCTTATTGTAATTGACCCTCAAGTTTGTTGTTTGTATGTGTGGATGGATGTTTGTTATTCTTTCTCATAAAAACTACTCAATTGATTTCAATGAAACTTTACAGTAATATAGCTTATCATCATCAGCCACATAACGTCCACTGCTGGACGAGGGCCTCCCCCAATGAGATCCGTCATTTGGGGTGAAATGCCAGTAATCGCCACGCTTGGCAGGGCGGGTTGGCGATCGCAGTGGTGTTGTGGTTTAACTCACAGAGAGCGCTGCTGCCCTTTCTCTGGAGAGCTCCCTCGGTCGCCTCTTACGACCCCCATGACGGGAAAAGTTGGGCTGGGGTGGTGACACATGTATTCTATTCGCTGTCACCACACGGCTAGCTGTTATCCTATCCTACTATATAATATTATTATAAACGTGATAGTTTGTATGTGTGGATGGATGTTTGTTACTCTTTCTCATAAAAACTACTCAATGGATTTCAATGAATCCTTACAATAATATAGCTTATACATTAGAATAACACATAGGCTATATTTTATCCCAAATTTCCCACGGGAACGGGATAAACGGCGGGTAACACGGCCGGGGTACAGCTAATTAAGTCATATTTATGTGTAGTACTTAGATATAAGCCCTGACGATTTGAAAAGATGCTAGTTTCTTTCCGGTTCTTCTGGCCAGTAAAATAAATTAATTCGAACCGGGGACGTTTACTTTTGTTTTTGAAGTCATACAGTATGTATGACTTCAGAAACAGATCAGACCAGAAGAACCGGGAAGAAACTGGCACCTTTTCAAATCGTCAGGGCTTATATCTAAGTCATACATGACTTTCATCAAGCTTTGTGTTATACTACTGTACATCTGTATGAAATAGCACGATGAAGAAATAAATCATTTCATTTTTATTATTTATTTAATTTCATTGTGACCGAATAGAGCCTTGCAGTAAACGTAGCAGTTTTTCCTTTTTCGAACGAAAAAATCCATGGTCATTGGGGGGAAATGCCTATAATCGCTTTGCAGGTTGGCGACCGCAGTGATGTTGTGGTTTAACTCACAGAGAGCGTTCCCTCGGTCGGCTCTTACGACCCCCATAGCGGGAAAAGTTTGGCTGGTGTAGTGACACATGTATTCTATTCGTCGTCACGGCAGTGGAAAAATATGGGCTGATGATGTATAGATAATAGACTAGCAAGATGAAAAAAATAAAAATATAATTAGCCGTGTGGTGACGGCGAATAGAATACATGTGTCACCACCCCAGCCCAACTTTTCCCGTCATGGGGGTCGTAAGAGGCGACCGAGGGAGCTCTCCAGAGAACGGGCAGCAGCGCTCTCTGTGAGGTAAACCACAACACCACTGCGATCGCCAACCCGCCTGCCAAGCGTGGCGATTACTGGCATTTTACCCCAAATGACGGATCTCATTGGGGGAGGCCCTCGTCCAGCAGTGGACGTTATGTGGCTGATGATGAAGATGAAATAAATGCATAATTTATTCGTTCTGTACCTATAGGTGCATTGACCCAAGAAACGTGTCTTATAATGTATGTCACACTAAAACTATGGAAGTTCAATGATCTTGAAATAGTTTTTTTCGAGAAATCTGAGCTCCGATCTTGGAATGGACCCCGCGTCCCTTTAGATAGATTTTATATCAAAGTAGTAGAGAGTAACGTTAGAAGAGTCACTGTTGCATAAATTACTTACTTCAGTATAATTAAGTATTTTTTTGTCATGATAATCCCACCACCACCCAAGCCCTACCTGCCTCTCTCTGTACGGGCCATTTATTCATTTATTTGCCTGCCTCTTTTCAACGCACACGTTTCTTGACTCCATACAAATTATCTTTATCCGTCCCTGTTTTGTTGCCAACTCTCCCCCTTCTGGGGCATGACGACCACATTACGGAGACTTCGCGTCGGGTCCTCATAATCAAGTATAATTAAAAAAATAAATTAAACGGCTTGCGTCTACTTTCATAGAGCAAACCGCCAGGATGTGGAATGACTTGCCGGAGTCTGTGTTTCCTGCGCAGTATAGTCTGAAGGTCTTCAAGTCGCGGGTGAATAGGTACCAAATGAACAAGTGTGCTCCATCGTAGACCACATCGCTGCTTAACATCAGGCGGGATGGTGGTCAAACGCTTGTTCTTAATGATAAAGCATATCATCTCTGGAGAAGCATTCATGAGTTAAAATTATATGTCCGAATTTACTATATAAAATAAGTAAGACCTCCCGGTTGTAAGTCAAGTATCCGACCAACTGGACCTCAGACGCTCTCAATAATTTACAAAATACATAAATACGGCATTATTTTACGACCCAAAACATAACGAGACAACTCTCTCTACTGAGGATATTTTTTTAAACACAGAGAATAAGCACTCGATCACCATCCTGCCTGATGTTAAGCAGCGATAAATCACAACTGCATTCCTACATTAAAACAAACTTACTTCATAGACTATAATACCCAAGAATTAATGCAAATGTATGCTCCAATGTTGATAACGATAAAAAACAATGTTTATAATATTTCGAAACATGACCTCAATGCATTCGATGAAAACCACTATCGGAATTTCAACTATTTTATCAATGCAACCCAAAATAGGTTACAAAACTGTACTAAGTTCATTGCATTCAAAGCCATAATCGCTTGTCACCATAATTTGAACTACATCAGTCGTGTCTATGTGACTATAAACAGGAATCTGTATTTAACTAAACTGTATACATATATACATACACTTCACGCCTCTCTCCCAGAGGGGTAGGCAGAGACTACAGATCTCCATTTGTCACGGTCCTGACATACCCATTTCGCTTCATCTACATTCATACATCTTTTCATACATGACCTCCGGTTTCGAGTACTTTTCACGCCACCTTCGGCCAGGACATCACCAATCTGGTCTGTATATGTCCTTCTGGGGCGACCTCTACACACCCGGCCCATTACATCACCCATATAAATCTCTTTCGTCAATCGACTTTCATCCATTCTCTCCATATGCCCAAACTTTGGAACTAAACTGTATTTTACTTCAAAAACATTAAAAAAAACACTTCACGCCTTTGATCCCAAAGTGCAAGGCACTTGTCACAAGTCTTAGTGACACTTGCTAATATTAAATGTTTAAAACGGGTATTATAGCGCGAAGATTAATCAAAGACAAGCATTCAGCTTACCTTCGTTGTTTTCCCGACTATAATACCCGTTTTAAACATTTAATATCATGTCAGTGCGCGTTTCCTTAAAAAATGATTACACTTGCTAATGTCCACGGTTCATCAAGACTATTCCAACGTGAGGCTGGGCCGTTATAGGGATTGATTGTGTTTTCAATAAATTGTTGTGTAAATAATTACTTAGTGTTGTTATAAAATTAAAACAAATTAATCACACGAGGGCTTGAAAAATACAATACAGAGCCGCGGTGTACAGGCTCTGTAATCGGAGTGTAGGACGCTCTCAGGCAAGGTGGACTGATGATATGCGGAAAATGGCTGCCAGAAGCTGGATGCGGGAAACTGAAAACAGATCATAGGAGTGCAATTGGAGAGGTCTATGTCCAGCAGTGGACAAATATGGGCTGATAACGATGCCGTAACCGCAACGAATCAAAATACATTGTTTACTAATTTGCTAGTTTGTCGATATTGCGGTAATTTTGGGGTGAAAATGGGATTAAAACGTACTCTCCTATTAATCTCCTATCCTACTAATATTATAAACGTGATAGTTTGTATGTGTGGATGGATGTTTGTTACTCTTTCACGCAGAAAGTACTGGTCGGATTTTGAAACTTGGCAGTATTGTAGCTTATAAACTACAATAACATTATAGGCTATAAGATATTTTGGTAAAACAACGTTCGCTAGGTCAGCTAGTTTGCTATAAATATGGTTTTTAATATTGGTATGAAATTAAAACGTACCGTGTATTGACGGAATAGAATACATGTTTCACCACCGCAGCCCAGCTTTTCCCGTCGTGGGGGTCTGTGCGATGCGACCGAGAGGAACTCTACAGAGGACGGGCAGCAGCGCTCTCTGTGAGTTAAACTATAACACCACTGCGATCGCCAACCCGCCTGCCAAGCGTGCCGATTATTGGCATTTCACCCCAAATGATGGAAAGCATTGAGGAAGGCCCTCGTCCAACATTGGACGTTATGTGGCTGATGATGAAATTAAAGTTAAAAAACATAGCGTCCTTTCTCATATTCATAAAAAGTTAAAACATTGACTAACTAGTTAACGTATATCAACTTAGATTGGTTTGTCCGTATGTGGCGTACATTTGACCAGGTTATGAGACCTTTACTAACAGCGCACTAGAGCTATTCTAACTTTATGAATACGAGGGATAATATCTCGAACAAGAATCATACGAACTTACCTAGACTGACCTAACATACTACCCCCTCTACTGAATCTACTGAATGGGGAATTTCCAGGGACCCTGTTTCTCTCAGTTATGACAGATGTCGCTAGTTGTATTAGGGGGACAAATGTCAACGAGATTACTAACTTCATGCAGTCCGTATTGAAGGCGACAGTAATTTTTTTTATAGTTTGTCTACATGTTACAAAAGTGTCTGAAGTCTAAATAACTCATCCAAATAATTAAAAAAAGCACTAAAATATAACTGACAGAAGTTCCCCTGGATATCTCCTAGCGACATCTAGTTAAGAAACTTTTGGAGTTTGAAAATTCCCCATTACAGTGGCAGCGTGTGAGTTGTATACAACTTAAGACTAGTTGCCAAACATGTTTCGTTCGATTTAATGTGTCTGGGATTCTAGCACTTTAAACGGACTCGTTTGATGCTGCTCTAGAATGTGAAAGTAAATGAAAAGATGTTTTTTATTTTATCGTTGTAAGTGCTATTACATACAGATACAGATTTTCTCAGCAAAAAGGAGCCCAATCAATCTGGCTCCCAATTTCCAAGATGTACCCCTTGCCTATAGCCATTCGGCTGGAGCTTTTAGGCATGACGCTAACCTCCAACCTCAACTTTAGCTCCTATATTGAAACTTTAATACCAAAAAAGAGTTTGAAAACTCTTTTATATATAGCTGTACATGCATAATTGGATATATTATTTAAATACACTAGACCAAAAAGACTTAAAAAGCATATTGTTATAAATACTACTTCTAAAATATAAAAAAAAATATTACGACTTTAATACTTGTATGAATAAAAAAAAAATAACCGATTTCAACCAGTAGGTACTACGCCGTTTGCCCAATTTTTTTTAAGTTACCTTCGATTTATCGGGTTTGTCATCATATCCTGATTCCCCTTAAAAATATCTTCTTACCGACAAGATCAGTTCATAAACCACGGTATTATCTGCGAACAAACATAAAAAATGGGGAATTTTGTCGCTAGTAGGTGTCCAGGTGTACTTCTGTCACTTGTATTTTAGTACAGTTTTTTAATAATTGGGCAAGTTATTGAAACTTCAGACTCCTTTGTAACATGTAAACAAACGATAAAGAAATTAACTGTCACCTTCAATACGGACTGCTTGAAGTTAGTAATTTCCTTGACTTTTATACCCCTACTACAGCTAGCGCCATCTGTCATAACTAAGAGAAACAAGGGCACTGAAAATTCCCTATTAAGAGTTTTTTGAAGTCACTTGTAAATCAAAAACTACGCGAGTGAAACTGCGCGCTGTACGGAGGTAATAAAGCAACTCGCATTAACCTAAAGCCTTTATAGCTACCGATATCCACACAGACGATAAAAAATAGGTCTATAAAATATATAATAATATTAAACTGTTGCAGATCTACGGAGCCCAAAATCCGTTTTTTATGTTTATTGCATTTTAACCCATTTTTGTGGGAGGGCTTATGGAAAGATATATCCGTCAATATATGAGCCATTATACGATTTATACTGCAGAGATAAACGATCAGCTCGGCGATTTTACAATAGGACAACCAGGAGAATGACAAAACGTCATCCATACCGGGGGGATATACCATTTACGCGAACCAAACGGTTTGCGTCTACTTTCATAGTGCGAACCGCCAGGCTGTGGAATGGCTTGCCGGAGTCTGTGTTTCCTGCGCAGTACAGCCTGAATGTCTTCAAGTTGCGGGTGAATAGGTACCTAGTGAACAAGTGTGCTCCACGATAGACCACATCGCTGCTTAACATCAGGCAGGATGGTAGTCAAACGCTTGTTCGTTGTGTTCAAAAAATGTTGTTTTTCCTAATAAACTTAGTACTAAACAAACATTCGCTGTTCAACCGGAGAGTGTAGATTAATCGGTATACTCCAAAAGGCTATTTAAAAGAATGGTCAAAACTTAGGTTGGCATGAAAGACGACTAGAAATTTGTAAGAATGGCTAAACAATACTACTTGTTTAGCAAGTGCCTCTGCCTACCCCGCTTTGGGATTAAAAAGCGTGAAGTGTATCATTACATAGTATAAAACAAAGTCGCCTCCCGCTGTCTGTCCCTATGTATTAGTGGCGAAGCTAGGGAGTAAGCCAGTAGTACAAGACAAGCCTATGCCAGGCACATTAACAAATATTTTGAAGGAAATTAATTAGCGTAGGGACTTATTATAGCTCAAATAAGTAAGACAAATAAAAAAATCTAAATAAGCATTCGTTAAGTGCCTATTTTTAACTATCGGCTTACCACTATTGCCACTACTATGTATGCTTATATCTTTAAAACTACGGGACGGATTTTAGTGCGGTTTTCTTTAGTAGATAGAGTGATTCTTGAGGAAGGTTTATATGCACAATACATGCATATCGTAGAAGACTAACACTGGTAAGCTCGTTTATTTATAAAAAAAGAGAATGGGGGAAAAAGTACCGGGTAAAAAAATACGATATGAACCCTACATATATATTTCGGTTAGCTGATTTTTTTTTTTGGACACTGACGGCACGGCTGGTCCATAAGCTCAAAGTCGCACAGCGTGCTATGGAAAGGGCTATGCTCGGCGTTTCTCTGAAGGATCGAATCAGAAATGAAGTGATTCGACAGAGAACCAAAGTCATCGACATAGCTCATCGTTTTAGCAAGCTGAAGTGGCAGTGGCCGGCCATATTAGCCATAGAACCGATGACCGTTGGGGAAAACGAGTTCTCGAGTGGAGACCGCGTCTCGGCAAACGGAGTGTAGGACGCCCTCAGGCAAAGTGGACTGATGATATACGCAAGATGGCTGGCTGAAGCTGGATGCGAGAAGCCGAAAACAGATCACAGTGGCGTGCAATTGGAGAGGCCTATGTCCAGCAGTGGACAGGTATGGGCTGATGATGATGATGATGATGATTTTTTTCGTTCGGGAGCATTGACACCTGTTGCAGAGTCTACAGAAACTGTAGACTTCGGCTTAAATATTTCCGACTCACCGTGTTTTACCTGTTCGGAAAAAAATGCGCGATGTTTCACTTTGAACGCCAGGAAACGCGGCGGAGCCAAGGTGAGAAAGTCGAATCTTTGGGATATCCCGCGGGACTAATATATATGTAGGAACAACGTTTTCGTTTCGTGAGTCCAGCGGGAGTTACAGATAAATACATTGGGAAGAATAGGAGCGTTTTCAAGCCGTTTATCGTTGACTAGCTGACCCGGCAAACGTTGTTTGGCTAATATATAATACATTACTTCTAGTGGACTCGACAGATGTTGTCCTGTTTTAACTATTTATATGAACAAAGCACGCTTGTTCATTAGGTACCTATTCACCCGTGGCTTGAAAACCTTCAGACTGTACTGCACGAATAAGTGCCAAGTTGCTTTGATCAAAGGGCTTTAGCCCTTTTTTTAGGGAGTAGGAAGTCGTAATTTCTATGTAACAACTATTGTCATCTGATACATTAATTGTACATAATTATGTATGAATTCTTTTGGAATAATAAATATTTTATTTATTAGTAGCTTTCCGCATGCGGCTTCGCCCGCGTGGACTTCGGTTATATTGCGGTATAAAGGAATATTCTCTCGGGAATATAATTTTTTTCCGGGATAAAAAGTACCCTATTATTTAAACCGGACTTCTAACTATACGTCTGCAAAATTTCTAAGCAATCGGTTCAGTAGTTACGGCATGAAAGCGGAACAAACAAACTCACTTTCCCATTTATAATATTAGTAAGATTTAACTTCAGGTTTCTCCGTTGAAAATTATCCTCCAAAATAGCAAGCAAGGTCTTCTTTATTGACCTTATAGCCCATAAGTGGACAGAAAATTGCTCAATTTACCTACTTAACAGTTTCTATGCAGAGGTTTCTACTCTACTAGCTGTACCCGCCACGCGGCCACTTACATTTTTTTTTCGATCCGAGTAATCGGGAATATTCAAACTCCAAAAATGTCTTACCTAGATGTCGCTAGTCAAAGTCAAAATTCCTTTATTTCATCGTTATAAGTGCTATAACATACGTACATTATATACCCTTTAAATTACAAAGAGTTTCATTTAATAGTTGTAGTTGAACTAGGTTATCAAGGAACCCCCTCTATGGGTTCCCGCCTTGTCGCTTAGTACCCGGGTAGGGGCACCCGGTGAAGCTAAGAGGAACCCACTGGGCCGGTCTGTTGCAGACTGGCCGGCCGGAGCGGGACCGCTGTCCCGGGCTCGCTTTGGAGCCCGCAGACAAGCGGTCAGGCTGCGTCCCATGATGCAGCCACACTGAAGGCCGCGGAGGGAGAGGACAGTCGGTATTCCGACCGCCGCTGTCCCTATCCTCCGCGCCCTTGCGGGGCCGTCACCGCTAGATGGCGGCGTGGAGGGGCCGCAGGGGAAGAGCAGTGTCAGTATTGCGGTGCGCTGCGCTCCCTATCCTCTGCGGCCGGAAGGGAGGAAGATGTCGGACCCCACGAGATCAGAGGTCCGACGCCGGCGTGGCGGTTGGGTTGTGGCCGTCCCGTCGCCAGCCCTGTAGTTCTGGGCGTATAGAAAATAATAGGACTACGGTATCCCCTGCCTGGCGTGAAAAGGACTTTATACTAAATGGACCTTGATCGCCGGAAGGAGATATACAGTAGCATAACAAAGCTTGATGAACGTCATTCATGACTTTAAAAACAAAAGTAATCGCTGGTGGATGTCCAGGATGACTTCTGCCAGTTGTATTTTAGTATGCCGTTTTATTATTCGGTTACGTTGTTCAAGACATTATTGGAACATGTAAACAAACATTAAAAAAACTGTATCTTTCAATAAGAGCGTCTGTGGTCCAGTTGGTCGGATACTTGACTTGTAACCGGGAGGATCCGGGTTCGAGTCCGGCTATTGGACGTATACCAATGGGACTCTTTTTCAGAGCCTATGTACGCAACGCAACGCACGTACGGTGAAGGACAACATCGTGATGAAACCCGCACACCACAAGGTGTACGAACCCTATAACGGCGATGGGCTCACCCCCTGTCACGTTGGGTTAAATACGCTTGTTGAACCGTGGGTACTTGCTTCAGCAAGTGCCTCTGCCTACCCCTCTTTGGGATTAAAGGCGTGAAGTGTGTATTGTATCTTTCAATAATGACTGCTTGAGGTTACTCATTTCGTTGACATTTATCCCCCTAAATACAGCTAGCAACATGCACACAAAAACACAATTTATTCTCCTTTATAGATATTATAACACAGAACCATTTCATTAAAAACACCACACCCTGATATGTCCTGAGAATGATGCTCAGAATGTATTAGAACAAGTCCATTAACCTAGAAACATAATTTTAGATGCATTTGGAACAGAAATATCGTGTTTGACGTCTTTTGAAATTGATAATTATGTTTTTTTTTTAAATAATCAGGTAACATAAAATAATGTTTGTCAGTCACTACATATATACATACACTTCACGGCTGTTTCCAGAGGGGTAGGCAGAGGCTACAGATTTCCATTTGTCACGGTCCTGACATACCCCTTTCGCTTCATCTACATTCATACATCTTTTCATACATGACCTCCGGTTTCGAGTACCAGTGGCGTGCAAACCATACAGGCAAAAAGACACTGCCTACCTTAGTATTAATAATATAATAATAGTTATTGCTAGATCTTTTCATGTTATACTCACGACATAGGCTAACGAAGTCCTGTGTTTTGTGGGTGAGTAGATAGGGACCTATGTTTCGTAAAGACAAGTTACC
>SJJU01013242.1:0-17576 GCA_012932125.1 Conopomorpha cramerella
AATTGCACGCCACTGTGATATGTTTTCGGCTTCTCGAATCCAGCTTCTGCCAGTCATCTTGCGTATATCATCAGTCCACCTTGCCTGAGGGCGTCCTACACTCCGTTTGCCGAGACGCGGTCATCGGTTCTACGGCAAATATGGCCGGCCCACTGCCACTTCAGCTTGAAATATATAATATAAATAAGCTCGTTTGGTTACTTTATATGCAATTGTTGTGTTATATTATTTTTTCTAGACTAATACGCAACGTGACAAGTGGGTGAGCCCATCCCCGTTGAATGCTACATTTTGTTCAGATATTCTCACGATAAATAAATAAATATAATAGAGGTCGTACGACACTCAGTTAATGAAACAAAGTATTTCCATACTTATATTACTATAATAACATATTTAAAAACTAAATACAACAAGCACTTTACACAGAGAGTTAGAGAACAGTTTTAATATTGAAACGTATATTATTGTGATGTGAACAATAGCCCGCTCAGAGTTCATAACTTTGTTGTCAATTATGAGTGAAACAATGGAATTGTTGTCCTGTTTTAACAAGGTCTCCGTTGACACCTGAAACTCCTGCTAATTTGAATATCTACTACGTTTTATGAGCTTTATTAATAATCAGAATAACTACAAATAGAAGCAAAGTTCAGAATCCTACAAATAGAAGCACACTAAAATAAAGCTGTCTCATTTTTAAGCAAGTTTTAGTACCATAAAACTGCAAAATGCTAAATGAAAAAACACTTTAAAACGAAACGCAACTTCTTTTTGCCATGCTGTGGAGTCGACTGGTAGATACTACATTAGTATTAAGACCGCCTTCTGTACATTTATTGCAATAAAGTATTAAATAAATAAATAAAAATCATGAAAAGAACCGCTGTGTAAAATTTCACCTTTCTAGTGTCAAGGGACTGGGCGTTGATGAGTCAGTGATGCCAGATAAATCAGTCGGAACTTTGAGTTCTATGTATACAAAAGTCTTTTTAACCGACTTCAAAAAAGGAGGAGGTTCTCAATTCGTCTGTATTTATATTATGTTTGTTACCTCAGAACTTACGCCTGGGTGAAGCGATTTGAATGTTTTTTTTTTTATTAAAAGCTGGTGCTTCCCGTTTGGTCCCATATACAATACGTACATTTGGTTCAGTTCCGACAATGGCATCCATGAGAAAACCACATAATATATGTAAATTTTTACTGGTTGAAGTTGGTTCTTTCTTCTTTAATGGGGAATTTTCTTTGACGTTTTTTTGACAGATTTACGGGCGGAGAACTGCCATTACTGTCATATTTTCTCAACAAAGTTTGACAGTAATGACAATTCTCCCTCCGAAAATCTGTCAGAAAAACACCGAAGAAAATTCCCCACTGTTTATCAAATTGTCAATTATGTTTGTTCAGGGATGACTTCTTCGTTTGTGAACCGACTGATGTTTTTTTTTATTGGAAAGAAGATATTTCCAAGGTGGTTAGATATGACAAGAAAATCAGGGTTTGACAATTGCAAACCCGATAAATAGAGGAATGGAACTTTAAAAATCGTAGTGATGGGCGGCAATTGATGAGTCATTTCAGTATTTTTTCATTAAAATTATTAGTCATGTAGTCGTTCTGGAAAGCGAATAGTACCGAAAACAAGAAAAGTTTTATAAGACAGAAATAAGTAATAAATCTCGGGAATCTCGTGGTGATAAAAAAAATATAAAAAAAATAAAATAAATACACTTCACGCCTTTTAATCCCAAAGAGGGGTAGACAGAGGCACTTGCTAAAGCAAATACCCACGGTTCACCAAGCGTATTTAAAAAAAATATCTCCCGAAATTAACCGATCAAATCGACCAGAATGGCAAAAAGCAAAATGTACCTACTCGAAACTAAAGATCAGGTATGAAAAGATGTATAATAGTGGTCGAATAAAAATATGTAGGTATGTCAGGGCAGTGAAGTGTAGGTATGTATGTTTGTATGTTGAACGACTCATTGGGTACTGAAACTTGACTCGTTGCTTGTGATTGAGATCATACAAATTTGTCACGAGGTTTATAGACTAGACTTGTAGCGGAGAGATCTATAGACCAGGTAGTGTGTATAAAAAAAAAACTCTGTTTTGCTCAAGCGTGTAATGCAAGAAATGGACGACACAAGATTAAGAGTAGCAACTATTTGAAACAAATAGTCAAAAATCAACAAAAAATTACATTATCATTGCTTGTACATCGTTGCTCATAGAAATTAGTAGGCTCTATATAACTTAAGATAATTAAAACTGAACACCTACCTACATAAACCCACAAACTAGTGATCGCTCTTACGTGAAATTGACTCAAATCTAAAGCATTATTTATGTATCATGTACTTTTTATATTGGGAGTTTAAGTGATAGCTTTCGATAATATACTGCGTGTGAAATGACACCGAACGATGTTCTTAGAAACGTAGTTGTGCTCGTCAATATGGACATTTTTTACTATAGCGACCGTAGAAAAATTGGCGAGCTCAAAAAGTTTTTAAAACTTGCTCGGGGTCCTTTTGCATGCAGTATTGTTGACATTCGTAGACGTTAACCATTGACGTCGTTTTATGACAACCTTCAAACAGGCGGACCCAAAGCTCTGTCTATGTTTCTAACAACAATTCCACCAGCTCTCCTGAAGGTATTCCTCACTGCAGCAGCAGTGTTGATCAACAATAACACGACCTTATGGCGCTTCTTGCACCGCTGGGACATTTTTTTTAATTTCTGCTGCCGCCGATGCACTTGGATCTCCAACGCGAGGGCCATGACTGTCAAAAGAAAAAAAAAGGAATTGTCAAATAGGTATAGAGCATTTTTTTTTCTAAAAAGAGTCGTGGTAAGAGAAATAGATGGAAACTAACAAGGTCTTTGATCACAAATATGTATGTCTATGTCTATCATACCACAAATCACCGGTTTGCGTTTACTTTCACAGCTCGACCCGCCAGGATGTGGAATGGCTTGCCGGAGTATGTGTTTCTTGCGCAGTATAGTCTGGAAGGTCTTCAAGTTACGGGTAAATAGGTACCTAATAAACAAGTGTGCTCCATCGCAGACCACATCGCTACTTAACATCAGACAGGATGGTGGTCAAATTCTTGTTCATAGTGCATTTAAAATAATCAGATACGCAAAATACGGGTCTTAGTTTAAGTTGCCTAGATTACGATTTCAATTTTATAACAAACCATAAAAATGCAAGTTTCTTAGACTTCCTTGAAATATTAATGCTGTTTAACTTGTTCTCGTGGGAATTTAGTAATCCAAAGTAGTCTATGTTAAGAATTATACAAATCCAATACAAACAATAATTTTAAAGAAAAAGATCCGACTATTAATTTTTTAAATTTGCTCTCGATTTATGGAGTTGCTGGGTGTAGATGACTGGTGTAGTAAAAACATTTAACGACGGATTTCGCCGCGAATAAATACAGAGAAAAGACATTTTTTTCTCTTTAAAATATTCTTTTAGATACAGACTTGACAGTAAAATAGAGAGTTCCAGAAAATGTCAACCTCACCTGCCAGCAGATGACCGATTCCTAGAAGGCAAAAAGCTCCTCTCAGCATCCTCAAGGAAACCGGCTCCAGACCTTTCGTGGACTCTGGCTGAACCTGGAAAATTCCTTGGAAGGTCAGAATTCAATCAAATATGTTTGAAAGTCGAAAACAGCAGAATATTTCAACTGAAATAGTTGTAACATCTAGGAAATCCATCGTTATGGTACGGCATATGGAGAGAATGGATGAAAGTCGATTGACGAAAGAGATTTATATGGGTGATGTAATGGGCCGGGTGAGTAGAGGTCACCCCAGAAGGACATATAAAGACCAGATTGGTGATGTCCTGACCGAAGATGGCGTGAAAAGTACTCGAAACCGGAGGTCATGTATGAAAAGATGTATGAATGTAGATGAAGCGAAAGGGGTATGTCAGGACTGTGACAAATGGAGATCTGTAGTCTCTGCCTACCCCTCTGGGAAACAGGCGTGAAGTGTATGTATGTATGTATGTCGTAAACAGCAGAATATTTCAACTGAATTAGTTGTAACTTCTAGGAAATCCATCGTTAGGGTACGGCACTGTTCAAATCAAATCAAAGCTTCATCTATATCATGTAATTTCCCTACTTATATCTACTAGGCGGGGTCGGCGCAACACGTTTCCTTTCGCCATTCATCTCTGTCGATCGTCATCTCTGCAGTTACGTCTTTAAAACAAATTGTTCCACAGTCCAGCCATACATGTCTAAAAGTAGAACAATAACCGGACATAGTTCAGAATAATTTTCTTAAATAAAAAAATAATAAATACACTTCATGCCTTTTAATCCCAAAGCGGGGTAGGCAGAGGCACTTGTTTAATAAGCAAATACCCACGGTTCACCAATCGTATTTAACCCAACGTGACAGGGCCCATCGCCGTTAGAGGATTCACACACCTTGTGGTGTGCGGGTTTCATCACGATGTTGTCCTTCAACGTACGAGCGTTGCTCTGAAAAAGAGTTCCATTGGTACACGTCCAGGAGCCGGACTCGAACCCGTGACCTCCCGGTTACAAGTCAAGTATCCGACCAATTGGACTACAGACGCTCTTTTCTTTACAGGCCGAATTGGCAAACTAGAAAGAAACTAGCACTTTTTAAAATAATTTTCCCAAATTTAATACGACTGTTTACTTAGATATCACGTAGGTCCAGTAGCAATGCCCAGTAGGGAGCAGGCTTGATGATTATGCCAATGGGGTGCCAGTTAATTTAAAAAATGGAAGGTAATCATTATTTTTTTATTTAAGCATCAACTGTTTAGGGCCTTGTTGTGACGGCGAATAGAATACAACTTTTCCCGTCGTGGGCGTCGTAAGAGGCGACCGAGGGAACTCCAAAGGACGGACAGCAACGCCCTCTGTGAGTTAAATCACAACACCACTGCGATCGCCAAACCGCCTGCCAAGCATGGCGATTATTGGCATTTCCCCCCCAAATTGTCATGTCATTAGGGGAGGCCCTCGTCCAGCAGTGGTCGTTGTGCGGCTGATGGTGATGATGATGCACAATATGCTTAATTCCAAAGCCGTAGTTTAGACACCATTTCGCTTGCAGGGGAGCACCATTTGACCCTTATTATTTACCTATTCTGAATTCTGTCAAACTACGCATAGGCGGAATTAAGCATTATTAAATATAGAATGAATAATTGCTGCATATTTTGAACTAAACATGATCCTGTAATTCAAATTACTCTATTGATTGTGCTGATTTGGTACGTAACAATAATTACAGATACTCATTATTATTATACATTATTCGAATTATTTTAGAGGTATGTGATTATTGGAATTGTGATGTGAAAACCATCAGTTTCTTCCCGGTTCTTCTGGCCATTTAATTAATAAATATACATAAATTACTTTCATCAAGCTTACTATATTATTATAAATCTGTATGTGATATATATATGAAAAATAAAGGATTTCATTTCATGGGGTTCGCCAATAACATTAATTCTACGTTTTTTTAGGTACTTCAAAATAGGATGTTACTCAAGTCGATGATATAACTATATGCGTTTTTATGTATGATTTTAATAGAAAGAAGATATTTCAAAGATGGTCCCATATTAAAGAAATCAGGGTTTGATGATGGAAGACCAGATTTGTCGGTAGTGGTTGAACTCGGTTTTTTAATATAAAAAAAAATAAATACGCCTCACTTCACGCCTTTTAATCCCAAGGCGGGGTAGGCAGAAGCACATGCTAAAGCAAATGCCCATGGTTCACCAAGCGTATTTAACCCAAGAAGACAGGAGGTGAGCCCATCGTCGTTATAGGGTTCACACACCTTGTGGTGTGCGGGTATAATCGCGATGTTGTCATTTACCGTACAAGCATTGCATTGCATACATAGGCTCTGAAAAAGTCTCATTGGTACACGCTCAGTAGCCGGACTCGAACCTGCGACCTCCCAGTCACATGTCAGGTATCCGACCAACTGGACCACAGACACTCATGTTTTTTACCTTTAAAATTATATTGTACAATTGACCGAAGGAACACACTGACATGTATAGCCTCTATAATATATAGGAATATAACTATGCTCAGGGTTTTTTTTTAAACAAGCGTTTGACCATCCCACCTGGTTTTAGGCAACGATGTGGCATAGACCACATCGTTGCCTAAAACCATAGGGCATACTTGTTCATTAGGTATCTAATTCAGAGTACACCCATAACTAATTTAAGTTTTACATTATTACTAGCTGTCCCGGCAAACATTTGTTTTTCCATTATATGTTGCCATTGCTGCTGCCGTGTATTGGGAGAAATACAACTGGTAGATGCATAAAAAATAGATAGTAGCCGATTCTCAGGCCTACTGAATACGCATATAAAATTTGGTGAAAATCGGTAAAGCCGTTTCGGAGGAGTACGGTAACTAACATTGTGTCATGAAAATTTTATATATTAGACTAGCTGTCCGTGCAAACATTTGTTTTTCAATAATACGTTGCCTTTGTACCCCGTGCATTGGGAGAAGTACAACAGGTAGATGCATAAAAAAATAATAGTAGCCGATTTTCAGACCTACTGAACACGCATATAAAATTTTGTAAAAATCGATGAAGCCGTTACGGAGAAGTACGGTAACTAACTTACATTGTGATATGGAAATTTTATATATTAGATGATCTGGAATTACTTATTGCTTTCGAGTTAAGCTCTCGTATTTACTGAGTAACACTGCTAGTAAAATTTATTAAGAAAGTTCTTAATAAATAAATAAATCCACCGAAGTTTTCTTTCTGTCAAAGTATTGTTGGTGCTTAAATAAAATTAACAACGTTAAGTATCTAATGGAAAAGGCTTCCTTCATTATTCCGAGTGTCTCTTTACAGGTAACCTAAGAAAGTTTGGATACATGACCTGACTTTTAATGAAAAAAAAAAAAACAAATATTTTTATTGCCTTCATGAAGTACGAAGTGTTAAAAGCGGTAAACCGACTATGGAAATGAATGAATGAATAAATATACTCTTTATTGCACACTGTACATTACAAATATAAAAAATTACAATGGAAAAATTGCAAAAGGCGACCTTATCGCTCATAGCGATTTCTTTCAGGTAACCTAATTTAAAGATTACAGGAGCTTAACAGATAGAGTAATGGAGAAATGATTCAATAGTATTCTTAAGTTTTCTAATTATTTTACGTGCAATGTATTTAAAAGAAAAAAAAAAGTATTTAAGTAAATATATCTCGTTGTCTGATTTCCATAACACCAGTGCTTTAGCTACTTAACATGGGATGAAGGCAATGTGTGTGTTGTTGTAAATATTTAAATCTTTCGTCAGACTGTTCTCGATACGATTACGATAACAAACACAACAAAAAACAGTTAGTGAAATCGGTTTATCCGTTTCAAGGGAATTCTATATTAATACTAGCCAACTCGATAAACGAAGTTTTGCCCATATGCATAACCTACTACACCCATCGCGCTTTTACAATAGGACAAACAAAAGAACGGCAAAACGTCATCCATACCAGGTGGATTTGCCATTAACGCGAACCAAACGGTTTGCATTTACTTTCATAGTGCGAACCGCCAGGATGTGGAACGACTTGCCGGAGTCTGTGTTTCCTGCGCAGTACAGTCTGAAGGTCATTAAGTCGCGGGTGAATAGGTACCTAATGAAGAAGTGTGCTCCATCGTAGACCACATCGCTGCTTAACATCAGGCAGGATGGTGGTCCAACGCTTGTTCATAGTGATTAAAAAATGAAAAATGTGTCCCTTTAAACAACGGAGCAGCCCATTCTAACAAAACAGGGCAACCTATGCAAAAGGAATATTGTCACCTATATTACGTAACAATGTTAACTGAATAAATAATTTTCATGTTCATATTATATGTATATATTATTATATTGAACATATAAACCTTTCTCAATAATCGTTATACCTTCTAAATAAAACTGCATTAAAATCGTTAGTCGTTTTATAACTATAAATATCTAAGCATAAATATGGACAGACGTCGGGCGGCGACTTTGTTTTATACTATGTACCTACTGATTGATTATAAAGATAAAAAACGTATTTATCTATCCCCCATCATCCCATATTATACCGAAAAACGTGATAGTTAAATATATAGATATGATTAGATTCAGAAGCCGCATTTTCGTTTTAAATTAACGGAACATGTCTACGTGAGATCGTTCAGGAAATTTTCTCTAATACTCAACACCGAAATATGACACAGCGCGTGACCTCGGCAGTTCCCGGGCCATATTTCAATTATTTCAGGATTAAATAGGCCAAAGCCGTCGTTTCCATACGTAATCTCACCAAACATAAGGATAATAGGAAGGACATATTATGTACGTATATTTCAACATACGTATTTGGCACATACATGCTCCTATCTAGTTCATTAGAATATAAAGAGCAATATATTTATTTGCGTTCTACAATGGTTGGTAACTGATGGTATAAATATAAAGCACATGACATTGTAGATCCTGGTGGACACAGCAAATTGGTGTAGAAGAGGGGAAGATACACTTTTAAACCTATCAGTACTTAAAATTATTTATCTTATAAAATATTTATTATCTTATAGAGGTACTAGCTGCCCCCGCGAACTTCGTTCCGCCTTAGAGGGGATACCTAAATTTTCTAAGTTTCCGGGCAATTCTTTATTTTTTTTCTGTCCTCTTCCTTCCACTTGAGTGCCTCACAGTGTCTGCATTTATTGGCCATTCTACCTATGAATACTAATCGATGATTAAGGTAATCAATTAACGGATCATAATCAAAAGCAGCATCGGCAAATGCATCGCATGTAAGTATTCATCGTAAACATACGTCTCCTTTCTGCTTCCCGCTCGGAATGAATTAAACGTCGCCTACGTGTTTCTTCGAAGGTCTCTGCGGCTATGTACGAAGCTTGACGCTCAGCATCTAAGATTTGGCGAGTTTGGGTTTGCTGAGAGGTCTCAGCAGCTCTTTGAGCCGCGTGACGCTCTGCATCCAAGATCTGGCGAGCTTGGGTCTGCTGAGAAGTCTCAGTAGCTCTTTGAGCCGCGTGACGCTCTGCATCCAAGATCTGGCGAGCTTGGGTCTGCTGAGAGGTCTCAGTAGCTCTTTGAGCCGCGTGACGCTCTGCATCCAAGATCTGGCAAGCTTGGGTCTGCTGAGAGGTCTCAGTAGCTCTTTGAGCCGCGTGACGCTCTGCATCCAAGACCTGGCGAGCTTGGGTCTGCTGAGAGGTTTCAGTAGCTCTTTGAGCCGCGTGACGCTCTGCATCCAAGACCTGGCGAGCTTGGGTCTGCTGAGAGGTCTCAGTAGCTCTTTGAGCCGCGTGACGCTCTGCATCCAAGATCTGGCGAGCTGGGGTCTGCTGAGAGGTCTCAACATCTCTTTGAGCCGCGTGACGCTCTGCATCCAAGACCTGGCGAGCTTGGGTTTGCTGGGAGGTCTCAACAGCTCTTTGAGCTGCGTGACGCTCGGCATCTAAGACCTGGCGAGCTTGGATCTGCTGTGAAGTCTCAGCAGCTCTTTGAGCCGCGTGACGCTCTGCATCCAAGACCTGGCGAGCTTGGGTCTGCTGAGAGGTCTCAACATCTCTTTGAGCCGCGTGACGCTCTGCATCGAAGACCTGGCGAGCTTGGGTCTGCTGAGAGGTCTCAACATCTCTTTGAGCCGCGTGACGCTCTGCATCCAAGACCTGGCGAGCTTGGGTCTGCTGAGAGGTCTGTGCAGCCCTTTGTGCAGCATGACGATCAGCGTCTAAATTATGACGGGTCTGCGTTTGCTCAAAAGTATCAACAGCCCTTTGAGCTGCGTGACGCTCGGCATCTAAAGTCCGACGGATCTGTGAATCCTCTTCGGATTCCAGTGATCTAGCAAGTTTAGCAGCCCGAGCCCTGCTAGAGCTATTAGCTAAATTGGACTTTCGTTTGCGAGGCATCGTAAAAAACAAAAATAAAATGAATCGAACAAAACAGATATAACGATTGAGATTTGTTATCAAATAAAAACCTCTAATAACCACCTACGTAGTAAAAATTTACGCTCGCACGACGATGTGTATAAGTCACGTTTAAATGGAACGTTTAAGTGGCGTGAAAATTACTCGAAACCGGAGGTCGTGTATGAAAAGATGTATGAATGTAGATGAAGCGAAAGGGGTATGTCAGGATCGTGACAAATGGAGATCTGTAGTCTATGCCTACCCCTCTGGGAGACAGGCGTGAAGTGTATGTATGTATGTAAAGAAACTAAGAAATTAAATTACCAATACTTATTTACTACCAATGCATAAAAATAGTAGGAGGTAAGTCGGTTAGTTTAGTTTTACACCTACTACGACCTATTAGATTAATTAAAAAAAGGAAATAAAAGCAAATCGGTTTTTTTTAAAGTAACGGAAACTATCTTACCTACTATAACTATAAACTAATAATACTATTAACTATGAATTAAAAGATCCCGAAATATTAAGCATGTACAAAATTAATTTATAGGACCTAACTAATAAAAAAATACTACCTACTTAAAAAAATACGAAACAATAAAATAATTTCACTGGATCGAAAAAAGTACCTAAATCTTTGTAGCGCAAATTTCTCTAATCGCATGCGTCCGACAACGTCGTCTGCCCCCACGTATCTGCCCGTTCGGGTAGGCATAGTTATGTAGATTCGTGCGCTCCCCCACCACACGACAGCGCCGTGGCCGGCCGCCACACTTCGGCGAATGTGCGCGACGACGACCGACGACGACCAATGACAGCGGCGGTGTGTGTATTCGTTAAAAGGATTTTTTACTTCAAAGCCAATTTTTTTTAACTTGATACACCCAAAACTTCTAAATATCATATTCCTAGGTTCAGTGCTTAAGATTTTGTATACAAAAAGTTTGGTTTCGTAGTTCCCGTTCCGAATCAGTTCCGTTCCGTTCGAATTACGGAATTCCGTTTGTAGAAAAACTCTGCACATCCTAAGAGACCTACGTACCAAGTCTCATGGTTTTATCTTAAAAATGACGAACACCCATACAAACTTTTAACCCCTTTTTCACCCCCACACTGGTAAAAAAGTAAAAATGCTAAAACAAACGATTTTTGTATCTAATTTAGTGCTTAAATACAAAATGTAATGTTTTTATCTTCAAAAATTACGAACTTCATACAAACTTTCAACCTTTATTTCATCCCCTCACATTTCGAAATTTCAAAAACGCTAGAACAAATGTTTTATTATTTCTTATCAAGTGCTTAAATATAAAGTTTCATGGTTTTATCTTTTAAAATTAAGAAATCCCATACAACCTTCCATCCCCCTTTTCAACCCCTTACCACCCCTATTTTGCAATAAAAAGTAGCCTATGTTCTATCTCAGGGTCTAAAGATTGTCTGTGCCAAATTTCATTTAAATCGGTTGAGAGGTTTAAGCGGGAAAGCGTAACAGACAGACAGACAGACAGACAGACAGACAGAGTCACTTTCGCATTTATAATATTAGTAAGGAAGTAAGGATAATATCATACCTAACCTACTTAAATACTTATTTCTTTAATTTATCCGTAAAATATCCGTAAATCAACTTTTTTGAGCAATTTTTGATTCAGATTAAAAACGATTGTGTTCAAATTCAAAACAATGGGAGGTTTTCTGACAGGTAGCTTATTACAGATCTAAGAAACGTCAATAGTAAAAACTAGGTACCTAGACAGGGTTGTCATTTCATATTTTGATTTTTTGTTGACAATTCTAAAATGAGAGATTTGAGATTATGTCTGATTAGCGCCATCTGTGAGATGTATTGGAACTACATATGCACTTCACTTTTAATCCCAAAGCGGGGTAGGCAGAGGCACTTGCTAAAGCAAATACCCACGGATCACCAAGCGTATTTAACCCAGCGTGACAGGGGGTGGGCCCATCGCTGTTTTGACATATTTAAGCTATCAGGAAACCTCCCATTACATGTCAAGAATGTAGCACTAAATAGTGGTATTGAATTAACCAACAATACTGAGTAAAAGAACCCCGAGCAAAGTCAATATGAACAACTTTTACTATGGCGACAATGTGGGGAAACTAAATTTTTTTTTATCATCCCCATCATCATCATCATCATCATCATCAGCCCATATTTGTCCACTACTGGACATAGGCCTCTCCAATTCCACGCCTACTGTGATCTGTTTTTGGCTTCTCGCATGCAGCTTCTGCCAGCCATCTTGCGCATATCATCAGCCCACCTTTCCTGATGGCGTCCTACACGCCCATCCTGTCTGGTTTTTCGATAGTTTCACTCGTCATAAGTACTTATATTTATTGTACAATGAAATTATAGGGACACTTCACACAGCTTCCTTACATACATACACTTCACGCCTGTCTCCCAGAGAGGTGGGCAGAGACTACAGATCTCCATTTGTCACGGTCCTGACATACCCCTTTCGCTTCATCTACATTCATACATCTTTTCATATATGACCTCCGGTTTTGAATACTTTTCACGCCACCTTCCGCCAGAACACCAATCTGGTCTGTATATGTCCTTCTGGGGCGACCTCTACTCACCCGGCCTCTATCACCCATATAAATCTCTTTCGTCAATAGCCTTTCATCAATTCTCTCCATATGCCCAAACGATACCACTTCCATCCTCAGCTGTATATGCACTCACATGATTCCTACATTAAAAAATGCCCTTATTACACATAAGCATATGTAAACTCTGGAATCACAGGAATATTTTTGTTTTCCCTCGGGAATATAATTTTTTTTCCGGGATTATGTAATGGTACCCTATTATTTAAACCGGACTTCTGACTATACGTCTGCAAAATTTCAAAGCAATCGGTTCAGTAGTTACGGTGTGAAAGCGGAACAAACAAACAAACAAACAAACTCACTTTCCCATTTATAATATTAGTAAGTAAGATAGAAACGAAATCTAGATATTTCCACAAGATATTGGCAGGTATACATTTAAATACCTATCATAATTAATGTAAATATGGCAGCAATAAAGAATATTGAAAAATAAATACTTGTCCAGAAGATTCCCCTCCCGTGACGTCACCGGAGCCCCGGTCGCTCTCGCTGACCGGGTCCGACCTCCTGGAGTGTTCCGGCAACATCTTGTACTCGTCCTTGGTTATTTTGGCCAGGATTCCCGCTTCGAACAGCGTCATCACCCTGCCGGTGGAATACTTGTTTCATCATCATCAGCCACATAACGTCCACTGCTGGACGAGGGCCTCCCCCAATGAGATCAGTCATTTGGGGTGAAATGCGGGTTGGCGATCGCAGTGGTGTTGTGGTTTAACTCACAGAGAGCGCTGCTGCCCGTTCTCTGGAGAGCTCCCTCGGTCGCCTCTTACGACCCCCATGACGGGAATAGTTGTGCTGGGGTGGTGACACATGTATTCCATTCGCCGTCACCACACGGAATATTTGTTTACAACCAGTAAACTACCATTGTTCTAAGTTTTATATCAAAACATTTCTGGCAACTAGAGCAAAAGGAGAATGGGCGTGGCCAAACCAATGATTGGCCCATTTGTAGTCGGCTGTCATTCCGCACGTCACGGGTTGGCCTTTGGGCGACGACGAGAAGCGTTATGCTTGAACTAGGGTATGCATTGCCAGAATAGTTTCGTTGTTTTAAAGAGAAGTGAGAGAGGTGTTTAGATCGATTTTTTTTATCTCTTTCTAATTCTTTGATAGAGACGCATATAGATGTTTGAACGTCACAACATCGTAGCTTTATCGTAGGTAATCACAAAAATATACTCCACTAGGTGACCCAGCAAACATTACTTTGCCTTAAACTTGTTCTGTACAGTTTTATTGTATTACTAACATTTATGTATCTTACAAATATGGATTTATGTATCTAACAAATATGGATTTATGTCTGATGCAAATAAATAAATAAAATTAAATAAAACGTTATTATTATACACAGACAAGTGCTTTTCTGCTAATCTTCGTTCTCCTAGAAATTTCTAAGCTAATTCCTTCGAAAAACAAATTTCTACATTTAGCTGTTTGGGCGCAGCGTTAATGTCAGTCAGTGAGTCAGCTTCTCTTCTAAAAGATTTACAATTAAAAGCATCGAATGAAGTCATCTGTAACCACCCATCGGCGAACAAAACATCCAAGTTTCTTACAATACACGTTTTCTTCGCGGAAACGTCAGAAGGATCCCAAT
The DNA here is from genome assembly GCA_012932125.1 of Conopomorpha cramerella. Lineage (NCBI taxonomy): Eukaryota > Metazoa > Arthropoda > Insecta > Lepidoptera > Gracillariidae > Conopomorpha > Conopomorpha cramerella. Next base: position 14,269 of record SJJU01013242.1, read on the forward strand.
TTCATTTCAATTAATATTCCTGAGGGGATCTCAATCAATTTGTAGGGAAAACTCATTGTTTACTAGTTGTTTGAGTCGAGTCTATTGCGTCTATCCGGCAGTTGCTAAGGACTTGGAAATGGTAATAAATTGATATTCTTATATCGAAATATATTTCATTTGAAGTATTACTCGATGGTAGAAATTTATTGCAAATATAACAAATGAAATAATCTGAAAAAGGAAAAGGGAACGTTGGTTTTGTTAACTCTCTACAACTAACCAAACAGAGTATCATACTTCTCGTATTTCTTTCACCGTTTCCTCATTGTCGTGGTGGATAAATATGTAGATCTAAATAGATAGCCAAAGTAAAAATTATATTGATAACAATTTTCTTTGAAAACAATAATGTGGCCAGCCATATTTTAAGGGAAAATAATAAACTGTACATCAAAATTACTAACTTGCACACCTAAAAAGCCAAAGTTATTATCAGAATGGCAATTAGAAGGCCAAATCAGTAATTTTGTCGCTAAGTCAGTATTTTAGTTAGGTTAGGTTAGACTTTTTTGATGCACGTTTAAATACTATCCTATTTTAAGTGGGCAAGAACTTGATGATATCGCTTGTAGCCTGGTCGTTCAGTATTTGGAGCCTATGTACTTACGCAACTCGAAGCTCGTATTATGAAGGAAGCATCCACCTCTAGAAGAATGAAACTAGCACCTCATAAGTTCTGTGAACCCCTCACGTCGTGTTAAGTACGCTTGGTTAATCTTTTTATTTTTTTTCGCGTGGGGAACACCGTTATGGATACCCCACCGCTAACGGGGACAGCGGCGGGGTTATGTGGGACTCGCACCCACTAAAACCCCACGGTGACCGCTCCCGCGTTATTGCCGGGGCCCCCGGAACAGCCTGAGCCACTACGTCCAACGGTGAACCCAGCCGCGCTAGGCCCTCGCGGACCGTCACCGGAATGGGGCGATCTACGCACCCCCAGGTCACGATACCGTACGGCGGTAACAGGATCTACCGCCGTCGCCACTCGGGGGCCGTGTTAGCGCCCTTTTAGTCGGCTTTTACTACAGGCAAGGGAAAACGTTAGTCCTATTCTTATGCCCGGAACTGCTGGGCACACGCTTGGTCAACCTGGAACGTTTTTATATCCACCGAGTACTTGACCACCATTTCGCGTGGTGTTAATCAACCACGTTGTCTACGATGGAGCATACTTTTTTATTAGGATACCTATACATCCTTGATTTGAAGACGTCCTGACATATGCACAATAAAAGCAGACTCCGCCCAGTCATTCCATCTGCACGAGTGCTGGATAATTTGCTGCTTACCCCGCTTTAGAATTAAAAGACGTTAAGTCTTCAACCCTATACAACAAATTTAGCATTTAGGAACTAAATTTACTTTGAGGTTAAAGGCTTGATAAAGAGCAAAGTATCATAATCTATTCACACACGTGTAAAACTTATAATGACGCTCTTTTGTATGTGGTGTTTGGAACACGATCCTAGTGGATAATAAACTTAGGCTTCCGTAGGTAATATAATGTAAATTTGTATTTGTATAATATCTAGCCTATTATTTCCTGCTTTGCATGTGCTAATACTGAAATTATCTGTGCTTCGCTACTTGATAATTTCAATTTATTTTCATGTTTGTTTTTACAAAAAATAGTACACAATTAATCATCATCATCAGCCCATATTTGTCTACTGCTGGACATCATAGGCCTCTCCAATCGCATTGTGTGTCGCAACTGGACCACAGACGCTCAGAGTAAGTGTTATCTAAATATATAAAAGGAAAAGCTGACTGAATGACTGACTGATTGACTGACATATCAACGCACAGCCCAAACGGCTAAACGTAGACACTTGAAATTTGGTACGGACGTAGTTTAAGTACCATAGGGGTGCACTAAGAAAGGAATTTCTGAAAATCCCACGGGAACGGCAATAAACGGGAAAATTCTTTTGTATGAAAAATGTAAACGACTCAAGTTAGACGCTTGAAATTTGGGGTGCAGGTACTACTAAACTACGCGAATGAAATCGCGGGCCGTCCACTAGTGGATTATGCACCGCTGGCGAGGGCAGCGGCGGGGTTATATGGGACTTGTATGTCAGGGGGCGAAACATTTAAAGGGTGACAAAAGATGATACATACACGTTGTTAATAGTCTCGAGGTAGGGACAACCGATTTGAAACGCTATCGCCGAATATCGGGTGTATAGCTTCTCACTCATGTGGAAATTGTGGGAACCTGAAACAAACAAAAGTCTATCAATATGTACTTATCATACGTTCATACCATAATTTAAAATATTAGCAAATGTCAAGAAAGTCATACAACCTAGGATACTAAACCACAAGGAACCCAATGTAAAAAAACGTAAACAAGAATATATTATTATTATTATTTTTTATTTTAATCACTATGAACAAGCGTTTGACCACCATCCTACCTGATGTTAAGCAGCGATGTGGTTTTTTAATGAAATGAAACAGATGTACGGGTACACCGCACAATGTGCATATTTGGTAATTTTGTCAACATTGCGATCTACTTACTAATTTTATTACTCAGCATACCCATATAAAATAGACGATGTTCTGCCTCGGGAAAAAATATATTTCCCCGCATTGTCGCCATAGTAAAAGTTGTTCATATCGACGAACACAGCAACGTTTCTAAGCTCGGGGTCTTTTGACACTAACCCCCTTACCAATAAACGCGTTATCACTTACATAACGTTTATTAGAGGTCTACAAGGACTGGTTATTCCGTATTTGACATACAACTGACAAATTAAGTTGAGCTTTGTCCATCTTCGAAATAGCAATTCCGCCATTATTAGTAAGACCCTAACCCCCTTACCAATAAACGCCTCTTTACTTACACAGCTGTTATTACAGGTCTACTAGAACTGGATATTCCGTATTTGACATACAACTGACAATTTAGTTGAGCTTTGTGCATATTCGAAATAGCAATTCCGCCATTATTAGTAAGACCTAAGTAGATATGTGTTGTATATAGTATCTGTGGATGACTATGAACTGCCCCAGGACAAGTTACGAGCAACTGTGTGAGAGGAATAGAAGTTCTGAACGTATCTCGTGTAGTATTATGTAAATATAGGTATTTAACTATCGGTTGGTATCTAAAACACTGGGATTGATTAGGACTTGACAATCCAAGGCTTAGGTTGTATTCGGTTATGTTATTGACGATTGAGCTCAAACACCAAATTTGCGGCCAGACAATTTAATTCGCAATCTAGGCAGTTATATAATAAAGTCAA
>SJJU01013243.1:0-11039 GCA_012932125.1 Conopomorpha cramerella
GCCTCTAGGACAACGGTCGCGGGTTCGATTCCCGCCACGGACATAATGCTTTAGTGATGAGCTGAGGCATTTTGTTGTGTGCGTCTGGGTGTTTTATTTATCTATGTATGTATTTAAAAGTATTTATGTAAGTGTATCAGTCTCTGGCACCCATAGTACAGGGGATCCTAGTTTGGGGTCAGGTGACCGTGTGTGAAAATGCCCCGGCATATTTATTTATTTATATTTATCAGTTATGGAATCAAAGTTATTTCCGAGTAGGTCTGCAAAACATAAAGAAAAAATATACTTAACCATTGACGGGCAATAATATATACACAAAAGATTTTTTATTGTTATAACGGCTATTAGCCGTACACTATCCGGCGAAGTGTTACGTAAATGTAGGTAGGTAAATCGATAATTTTCTCTAAAATCTATTTTTAGATCTCGTTTCTAAAACATCGTATCCTCAACAATTCGATGGTCCCAATTAAAAATGTCGGTAGTGTAATTTTAGGAATATGTACTTTTCTACACCGTTAGATTGGCGATATTAAGATCTATAAACTTATACGTATATTACATCACGTAAAGGTACCAAAGATTATAAGCTGTTGTAGATTTTAAGTGTGTACCACAAGTAAGTAGTTTAGTTTGAATATCCAAAACTATCTTCTCTCCTGAACATGTTCCGTTTTGTAGATCCGACTTTCTTAATAGGGACCGTCGAATTGTTTGTCAAAATAACTAAGAAATTCACTATAGCGTTGAATAAGTATAAAACACCCATTTGATTTCAACAATAAAAATTAATTCACTATGATACAAATTCGGGGGAGTTTCTATATTGTTGTTATGAATCACAATCGAATATCCCTCTCGCTTACGGATTAAATATATACAATATTAATAATAATAACCTTCTAACAAATACAACGACTCTGAAAACTAGCCGCGCGTCCCTATTCAAAGAACTTCGCCTCTCTAACTTTCATACCGAAAACTGTCACATTACCGAACGCGTCCATAGAAAAGTGAGAATAAATAGACAAACATCTGTCTCACTCTTTGTGCGGTGAAAGGGGCACGCGAGAGAGAGACGAACGTATATCAATTGTGAACGCCTGACAATGGGGGGCTTGAGCGCTAATCCGCGTGACATGGCGGCAAGTTTTTTTTTTTCATTTTTTTTTTGTTATCGGAGACAAGCGCGCGTTTGGATTTCTTTATCTTCTCGGCCGATCACAGATATGGCTACCGGAGACGCTTGTTTATGCTCCAAGCTGTATATTGGGTGCTAATGGTGTAGTTATGTTAGGTATCCGATTACTGGGGACCAATATCGATTCTGTAGATATGGCGTGTGGTTTATTTAGCCTTACCACGGGTAAAGGTTAAGTCATGCTTTTAATATTTCGTTTGCTCCGCCTTGCTTTTGTGCCGTTTCAAATGTAATTTGTCCTCTTATCTAGTTAAGAGGCCAAAACGTGTATTCTATTGGATTCCACAGTGTGTGGGTTGGTAGGTAAATTAGTTGATTTTATATCGGGGAATAAATAAATCGATAAACAGGGATTTAATGCGTGATTGGTTCTTTGAGACTAAATAAAATGGAGTAAGTAGTTATTGAAATTTCTTTTTGTCGGAATTACAATCTCGTTTTTATAAGATGTAGAAAGTTATCTTCCTACCTACTTAGGTGTACAAGGTAAATAGGTTCTAGGGCATTAATACCTCGAATAGCAGTGGCGTGCACACCATATAGGCAAAAAGACACTGCCTACCTCAGGATTTTGGCTAACCGGCCTAATAATAGAGTTATTGTTAGATCCTTTTTTTGTCGTACTCACGACATAGGCTGACGAAGCTCCTGTGTTTTGTGGGTGAGTAGATATGTAGGTACGTATGTTTCGTAAAGACAAGTTACCTATACATAGGTGTCGATCCGTGGGGATTACTGCCTACCTTGTCGTAAAAGCCAGTGCACGCCACTGGTATCTGGATGCAAACTGTCAAATTAGTAGTAAAATTGACCGTTTGGATACAGAAGTAAACATAAAAGAGCGTCTGTGGTCCAGATACTTGACTTGCAACCGGGAGGTCGTGGGTTCGAGTCCGGCTACTGGACGTGTACCAATGGGACTCTTTTTCAGAGCCTATGTACGGGACGCAACGCTCGTACGGTGAAGGACAACATCGTGATGAAACCCGCACACCACAAGGTGTGTGAACCCTATGGCGGCGATGGGCTCACCCCCTGTCACGTTGGGTTAAATACGCTTGGTGAACCGTGGGTATTTGCTTATTAAGCAAGTGCCTCTGCCTACCCCGCTTTGGGATTAAAAGGCGTGAAGTATATATATACATACAAGTAAATAGTTTTCCTTACATTTTTGTGGGAAAGAGACAGATTGAAAGAGGATGTGTATATTTACGAAATGAATCATTGTGATTTGTTAAGTTTGTTTACCTTTGTTTGTTGTTTTTGTTGTTTGTGTTTTTCTGTACTATGTATGCTTTTGCTAACTGCTTAGTAATTTGTTTATTACTTACCGTAACAACTATACCGTCGGCATCGCTTGCCGATGTTTTTAAATTTTCATAATGATTGTTTTAAATACTTATATTCTATTAATAGTTTAAACTAGGTGTTACGGCGTAAAATTAACCAACGACAAGCATTCATCAAGCATATATATATCTATTATATAAAAATCAAAGTCACTTTTCGTTGTCACGGCATAACTCCGGAACGGGTGGACCGATTTCCCTAATTCTTCCTTTGTTGTGCTTATTAATTACAGGAGATAGTTTTATGGAAGAAAAAAATTACATGCACTGCTGGGTACTGGCCACCCTAGATATTCATATTAATAGTTAAGACGTCTGTCGAGTCCGCTAGTATATATGTATATATAGATTATTTAAATAATAATTGTTTGTATGAAATTATCTTGTGATAATGTTTTGTATGATAGTAAGTAGGTTAGTGACATGCAACCTTCAGACTTTTGATGGTCAGTCATACAGACAGATTATGAGTGTTATATCTAAACCCCACTTTAATCAGTTTCCATCAAAAAGATACAACGGTTTGCGTCTACTTTCACAGTGCGAACCGCCAGGATGTGGAACGACTTGCCAGAGTCTGTTTCCTGCGCAGTACAGTCTGAAGGTCTTCAAATCACTGGGGTAAATAGGTACCTAATGAACAAGTGTGCTCCATCGTAGACCACATCGCTGCTTAACATCAGGCAGGATGGTAGTCAAACGCTTGTTCATTATGTTTAAAAAAAAAACATTTTTATATGCTAAGATCTTTGTAACTACGCAACTGATTTTGATGCGGTGTTTTTTACTAGATAGATAGAGTGATTCTGGAGGAAGTTTTACAAATAGATGTGACGAATGCATATTTTAGCAAAGAAAAACAGGGAAAATAATGTTTGCCAAGTCATCTAATAAAGAAAAGAAGAAAGCTTTCCTATGTATACGTACACACATGAAAAGTGTCTAGGGATCAAGTACATTTTAGAAGATTGCAATCAAGAATATATTTTACATAAACTGAATTCATTCATAATTTATTCAAAATGTAGTGATAAGTCATTGATACAGGCATGGGGAATTAGGTAGGAGACCAATCCAGAAGATTAGATTTGATTTAAATTAATTAGATTCTTTTTAGAGCTAAAAATATTCTTGATCCCTAGACACTTTTGATTATATACTTAAAAAAAAAATCACACCTAAATGTATGTATAGAACACCCCAATCCCCCTAATGTCTCAAACAACGAGAGTATTTCTAAAGTAATTTATTATTGTCCCTATATACATACTATCACAAATAGGGTAGCCGTGCCTGTAGGCAATAAATCATGTTAGCACATTACATCCCCTCTTCCCCTACACCGAGGGGTGGCAACACCGAGTTGTGACAGATCACCCGACTAATGTACACGGTATACGTTTCAATATTAGCATGATAATATGCGACAACCCTGCCTCGGGGTTGCCAGCTACTAACAAAGTTTATTGGCGAATTGAATCAAATAAATTATGCCTGTTATTGGCGTCGGATGTTGCCATTTTATTTTTAGGGGGTAGGTTGTTTCTTTTCGTTTGGTTGTTCGGTGTAACTAAGTAATAAAGCAGGGAATGTTAAATTGATTTGTTGAGTTTTGAAACATTAGTTTTTAAAATTTAATTGACGGCTCGCGCGGACTAGTGGTCGACGGTCGCGGGTTCGATTCCCGCCACGGATATAATGCTTTAGTGATGAGCTGAGGCACTTGTTGTGTGCGTCTGGGTGTTTTACTTATCTATGTATGTATTTAAAAGTATTTATGTAAGTGTATCAGTCTCTGGCACCCATAGTACAGGGTATCCTAGTTTGGGATCAGGTGACCGTGTGTAAAAAATGTCCCCGGCATATTATTATATTTATATCTTTATATTATAGTATATCCCGACGCAAAAAGGAGGGGTGTTATAAGTTTGACGTGGTGTTGACGTGTCTGTCTGTCTGTAGCATCGTTACTCTCGAACTCATAGTTATTTTTCCATGAAAGCGGATTTGGTCAAGCATGTTCTTAGGCTATGTTTAATCGACATCGGATCACACACTCAGAATTTTAAGGGGTTGGAAGTGATGATGATGAATTATATTTAAGTAAATATGTCTATAACTATAAGTGGGGTATCACATGTATTTTTAAAATAAAAAATAAATACACTTCACGCCACAAATCCAAAAGAAGGGTAGGCAGAGGCACTTGCTAAAGCAAATACCCACGGTTCACCAAGCGTATTTAACCCAACGTGACTGGGGGTGAGCCCATCGCCGTTATAGGGTTCACACACCTTGTGGTGTGCGGGTTTCATCACGATGTTGTCCTTCACGGTATGAGCGTTGCGTTGCGTACATAGGCTCTGAAAAAGAGTCCCATTGGTACACGTCCAGTAGCCGGACTGGAACCCGGGACGACCTCCCGGTTACAAGTCAATGATCCGACCAAGTTGACCACAGACGCTCTATTTTTAAAATCTGTATAATAAATTAAAATTGTATTTGTTGCACCGCGAGCTGTTATTGGCGTACGTTGTCTAAAATGAATGGATCGAAACGAAACGAAATGTAGTTTTCTTATTTTTTAAACTCTACAGGATGGTCACAAGTGGAGTTCTATGATCTCAGCCTTACACTCTGAAAAAAATATGTGTATGTATGTTGAAGGTAGACGAAATGTTGCAAGTGAGAGAAGAAGCTGTACGTACGTACTTCACCAAGTATTTGTGTGAGCTAAGTAAGTGTGAATTGCTGTGCAAACAGATAGAGGGCGCCACGTGCTCGCCACGCGGCGCCGCCACGCCGCCGCCCCTTGCGATAAGTGTCGACTTGTCGAGCGTGTGTCGTAACCTTATTATATTACCATTGTCGTTATTAATTCATTGGAGTTTCCGTTATAAAGTTGTACAGTTCGTTCGGAAAGCGGCGCAACTAAAATTGGGTTTGGGCTGGGCATGTTGCTGATCATCATCAGCCACATAACGTCCACTGCTGGACGAGGGCCTCTCCCAATGATTTCCGTCATTTGGGGTGAAATGTCAATAATCGGCACGCTTGGCAGGCGGGATGGCGATCGCAGTGGTGTTGTGGTTTAACTCACAGAGAGCGCTGCTGCCCGTCCTCTGGAGGGTTCCCTCGGTCGTCTCTTACGACCCCCATAGTGGGAAAAGTTGGACTGGGGTGGTGACACATGTATTCTATTCGCCGTCACCACACATGTTGCTCATATGTCTCCGGATCATTGGGCAAACAAGGATGACCTGGATCCCAACGAACGGCCTGAGATCACGTGGTCGCTCTCGAAAGAGATGACGCGACGAGATCGTCCGCCAGGATGAAGCCTGGTGGCTTACCAGTGGCGTGCACACCATATAGGCAAAAAGACACTGCCTACTTTAGTATTTTGACTACCCGACCTAGTAATAGAGTTATTGCAAGATCCTTTGTTGTACTCTACTCACCCACAAAACACAGGACTTTCGTTAGTCCTGTGTTTTGTGGGTGAGTAGATAGGCATTTACTGCGATTTCGAGCGGTAAGCCACAGTGCCGTGCACTGGCTTTTACGACAAGGTAGGCAGTAATCCCCAAGGATTGACACCTATTTATAGGTAACTTGTCTTTACGAAATATAGGTAGGTACCTAACTATCTACTCACCCACAAAACACAGGACCTTCGTCAGCCTGTGTCGTGAGTACAACAAAAAAAGGATCTAGCAATAACTGTATTATTAGATCGGGTAGCTAAAATACTAAGGTAGGCAGTGTCTTTTTGCCTATATGGTGTGCACGCCACTGGTATATCGTATTGTTCTGTGTTTTCATTTTGGCAAAGTTGATTAAATTTGGCTCAAAGTTAAACCGTTTATTGGCACGCGCGGTTTATAAAATAAACACCAAACGCATCTCACGTTAATTTTGTGGATTGATTGAGTGTGTCAGAAAATAAAGGGGTTGTTATCTGTGGTCGGCTTTTATATCACTAGCTGTCCTCTGATGTTTTTTCGTACATATACAGGGCGTCCCAAACTTATGGGAGATGATGTACCTTAAATATCGTAGATATTGAAATTTTGCTCAAATAACATAAAGTATTTGTAAAATTTCGTTATTCTGCATTTAAAGATTTTCAAAAAAATTACTTACTTTGTCTGGGAATTAAATTGACTTTCGAAAAAAAAAAACCATCAATCTTTTATGATACCAATCATATGACAGTCACGCCCGTTTCCCGGAGTGGTGGGCAGATATCAAGGACCTCCACATTTTGTTAACTCATGAGACTTAGTTCATCTATTCATGCAACATGAACATGTTCCTAAATATAAAAAATCCTTGTTTCAAAACTTGCTCCTTGGTAGACACAATTACGCTAGCATATTTTCTATAAAAAACGTAAAATGAAACGACATGAAGGAAGAAACGAAATCATCAAGATCCTGACAAATCTCCATCACCTTTTCCACATCCATGATGCCCTGACCTGGCAGAAGCTGGATGCGAGAAACCGAAAACAGATCACAGTGGCGTACAATTGGAGAGGCCTACGTCCAGCAGTGGATAGATAGCTGATGGTGCCCTGACCACTAGTCCATTCTTCGTGTTATTTTACGTCTTATAGCAACACGGTACAGTACTCTGACAACTAAAAACACTTTATATCAAGTATGTATTGTACTTTAAGTGTTTTGTTGAAACGCCTCAATGGACGCATGAAGTGTAATTGAATTACAACGCTCCATTGAGCTTCCTGAGGGATACTGATACGCTTTTAAAAGGGGACCAATTGAAAAATTACTTGTGAGACCACCGTGGTTTTATTCTTAACTACACACATCAAAAGTGTCTAGGGATCAAGAACACTTTTTAGCTCTGAAAAAAAATCTAATTTATTTTAATCAAATTTAATCTTCTGGATTGGTCTCCTACCTAATTCCCCATGCCTGTATCAATGACTTATCACCACATTTTGAATAAATTATGAATGAATTAATAACTAGTGGACACTAGTTATTTATATTATTTGCGTCAAGCCTTGTCGCTTCTTTGTTCCGACTAGTTAGTAGATACTAAGCCCCAACAATGAAACAATTACAGAACCCTCCTCATTTCACGTAGGAGGTAAAACATCGGCCCTCTATTAGCCCTCGGCAAGTGTACCTTACAATCCACAGAGTGCACTTTGCGGGGTAAAAAAAAAAGAAAATATAAACAGAAGATATTGTCCCCTGGGCGGAACACAAAATAAGCAGGGGACACTTGATGTTTAGCTTTACGAATACTGAATATACACACTTCACACCTTTTAATCCCAAAGCGGGGTAGGCAGAGGCACTTGCTAACTAACTGCCCACGGTTCACGCGCGCGTATTTAACCCAACGTGACAGGGGGTGAGCCCATCGCCGTTATAGGGTTCACACCTTGTGGCGTGCGGGTTTCATCACGATGTTATCCTTCACCGTACGAGCGTTGCGTTGCGTACATAGTCTCTGAAAAAGAGTCCCATTTGTACACGTCCAGTAGCCGGACCCTGCCGGTTACAAGTCAAGTATCCGACCAACTGGACCACAGACGCTACTCAATTACAAATACTCAATTCTTTATTGCATTTCACAATGTTAAGGTGGAACATTAGTACAGACTATAGGAGGTACAACATCATGAGCCTTGCGGGACACAGCAAGTGCTGATACAATCAGATACTTAATAATATAACAATAAAGTGTTTTTGGTGTAGTACAATAACTAGAAAATATTAGAATGAGAGTTCCTAAGCTTAGATATATTTTTAATGAAACGCGCACAGACATTATAACTCAATATTGTTCACCGGGTGTATAGGCGCGAATATAACCAAAGACAAGCTCGAGCTTACCTTTGTTATTTTACTCGACGTTTCGACGCAGTTGCATGCGTCGTGGTCACGACGTGGTTCCTAACAAAAAGGACCCTTTTTCGTCGTTTTAAAAATGTAGGATGTACCCAAAATGAGTTTTTACAGCTAAATACTACGTGACATTTCTTTCAATATTGATTGAAGGTTGTTGCAAGAAGTTTCTGTCAAACAGAATGATTGATGATCGACATCGAACAGTATGCGTCGTACAGTAGCGTCATCTTTTGAGAAAATCTCGTTAAAAATAAACAAAGTATACTCAAGCAAAACTTGAGTGACGATTATTGTTCAAGAATACGAGCCTAAGAGTAAGTTCTCAGGTGCAGGCAGAGATTACGACCCTCCAACGTTCTATGGTAATACCAAAGTTAGGTTATCCTACTGTTATTTGTACATAATTGAAAGTTTACTTTAAGTCCGTGCGAAAGTTTGCACTTGTAGTGTTTGTACGCGAAATAGGTTTAGGGGTTGATTTTAACCCTCCGCAGGGCGAACACCTCCCTCTTTAACACTAAAACAGTCGTTGCTTTTTCGGCAACACGATACGATTGCTTTTGGTAAACAAGTTTGGTATATTTTGTTTGTTTTTCGATGTTGTTTTAACAAGTTACAAAATGGTATTGTTAGGTACACGCGTTGATGTCTTTTGTAAGGAAATGTATTAGGTTTTAGGTTACCTTACATTCTTGTTTAACTGATTTACACGAGTGTTATACGTGGTTGATATAATCTATCGTTGAAAAATAAATGCAAAACATATTATACATACATACGAATTGAGAACCTCCTCCTTTTTTTTGTTTGAAGTCGGTTAAAAACAAGTAAGGTAAAAAAAAATTATTAGGAACAAAAAACAAAATACATATTTGAAGCATTTTTACATTAATTTTCCTCTATGACATAGAGGTCACCACTAGTGTCTGTGTTGATTGTCAGTCAGACGCTGACAGCTAAATACCACGTGACAGTTCTATCAATATTGATTGAAGTCGTTGCAAAAAGTCTCGGTCAAAGAGGATGTGATTGATGATGGACATAGAACACCGTAGCGTCATCTTTTGAGAAAATAGCAAACTAATTTAAAAAATCCTTATTGATAAGCGTTATTGCTAATTTGCTGATACGGCGCCTAGCAAAGCGCTCCAAGAAAGACATGACAAGACTTATCGGGCACTGTGATTGGTTGAAACAAGCTGAGCCGCACGATGTGTGACATAGCAGCCAATCACAGCGCGTATTTATGTCGTGTCTTTCTTGACGCGCTTGCTAGTGCTTCACGGTTATGTTACCGACAGTTCTTCCCATTACCGTGAGAAATACGGCGTAAATTTAATTATTAAAAGAAGTTTTTAATGTAATTTTACTCGTTGGGTAACGCACATTCGATATCAGTTGTAAGTTTTCTGATATCTTTTATATTTACGGAATTATGCACTGGACCACACTTTACGATTACACCCTGTATAATAAAAATCACTTTCTTAGCATTTTGCCCACAAATTATACGAAGGCGTTTCCTCTCCCACCCTCTCTATCTCAGGCATCCAGCCGCAACACTCACAACACTGATTGTCACAATAAACAACCTAATCTTCAACCCTCCGTACCACAATACAAGCCAAAACCGCCCGAATACTACACGCAACAAGGATAAAAATACTCTGAAAACGCATAGAAAGCATCACGCAAAGACAATGCAAGGCAAAAACGGTCCTAAAATCACTGCCTAAGATGCAGTAAAACGATGACGTCTGTTATAAAAGTTGAAATGCATTTAGAGGTGAATATTGCGTGCAATGTTGGATGGAACGTGTGATATTTAACACTTGGTTTTTCTTGCTGACGTGACCTCAGGATGACCCCCTCGAGGGTTCGTACAATGACAACTAGATATTAACAGTTTTTTACCCTGAGCTGATGTAGTAGGCATTTTTGTATTGCGTAAAGGTCAGAGTTTTGAAAGACTTTTTGTGTTCGTAGTTTGACAACTAGATTTATACGGTTTGATTTAACTTGAGCTATATTATAATGTATATTTTGAACGAATGTAGCTCAGTTTTAAAGTTAATGTGTTTTTAGTATATTTCTTTTCAATTTGCGCCCGAAATGATACAGTTGTACCGAATCGAAGCTACCGAATTGGTTTGAATTGAATTATTTGTTATATGCGATTTGTTTTACTACACGGTTGAGTAGGCATGTTTTCATTTCATTATATATTTAAACAAGCTAAGCGGGCAAACGCTCTTTTAACAATATAAGTTATTATCAATGTTTATCTGCTGTTTGAAGGAAGACGTAGTGACCAAGATTGAAAAGGGCATGCTTCGGTGGTTTGGGCATATGGAGAGAATGGATGAAAGTCGAATGACGAAAGAGATTTATATGGGTGATGTAATGGGCCGGGTGAGTAGAAGTCGCCCCAGAAGGACATATACAGACCAGATTGGTGATGTCCTGGCCGAAGGTGGCGTGAAAAGTACTCGAAACCGAGGTCATGTATGAAAAGATGTATGAATGTAGATGAAGCGAAAGGGGTATGTCAGGACCGTGACAAATGGAGATCTGTAGTCTTGCCTACCCCTCTGG
>SJJU01013248.1:0-10995 GCA_012932125.1 Conopomorpha cramerella
TACACTTCACGCCTTTAATCCCAAAGAGGTAGGCAGAGGCACTTGCTAAAGCAAGTACCCACGGTTCACCAAGCGTATTTAACCCAACGTGACAGGAGGTGAGCCCATCGCCGTTATAGGGTTCACACACCTTGTGGTGTACTGGTTTCATCACGATGTTGTCCTTCACCGTACGAGCGTTGCGTTGCGTACATAGGCTCTGAAAAAGAGTCCCATTGGTACACGTCCAGTAGCCGGAACCGGACTGGAACCCGGGACCTCCCGGTTACAAGTCAAGTGTTCGACCATCTGGACCACAGACGCTCTACGATATGTCGGGTAGAAAGACAGATAGATGTTGCATTCTACCTACATCCCGGATCACCACGGAATATTTTTTACTTCTAATCTATACAGGGTTACTTGTAACTCGACGTATTCCTGGTATGGGGTGATAGAGGAGTTAAAATGCAATAAAATAAACCTCCATATGTATGGTCGGAAATTAATCGTTCTTGAGATATTGACTTTTTTGAATATTTCCTAGAAATTCCCAGAATAAATAAATAAATAAATACACTTCACGCCTTTAATCCCAAAGAGGGGTAGGCAGAGGCACTTGCTAAGCAAGTACCCACGGTTCACCAAGCGTATTTAACCCAACGTGACAGGGGGTGAGCCCATCGCTGTTATAGGGTTCACAGACCTTGTGGTGTGCGGGTTTCATCACGATGTTGTCCTTCACCGTACGAGCGTTGCGTTGCGTACATAGGATCTGAAAAAGAGTCCCATTGGTACACGTCCAGTAGCCGGACTCGAATCTTGCAAGAAAAAGTTTGTAAAATAAAAACCATGAGTAATTAATTTTTACTGTGATTTTTTATTTATTTATTTATTGTAAACTCACGTTTAACCAGGAATACGTCGAATTACAAGTAACCCTGTATACATATATAGCGTATATATTGAATAAATTATGAATGAATTCAGTTTTTGTACAATATATTATTGATTGCAATCTTCTAAAATGTACTTGATCCCTAGACACTTTTCATGTGTGTACATCGACCCTCCTCCATCCCATGCCCTGCCTGCCTGGGAGGGCATACGGGCGAAACTTTGGGCCGATCGTCGCGCGCAAGCCGTCCCGACTATAGGCCGCGACGGCGTGCGCGAGGCGTCCGACCCGACAAACTGTTGTCCCCACCACGATCAAGCCGACCAACAACCCTACTGGGACCATGTGTTGTACAGTACACTTACCTAGCAAAGTACCTCGCATAGAATCTTCCAGCAATGAACCTCTTGCCAATACCCTTGACGACATACCACAGGGTCGCCATGCACAAGAGTATCACCACGGCAGTCAGTATGGGCATGGAGGCCGCGTCGGGTTCCGCCATCATCTTGGGCTCGCATATGTTCTTCTTGACGGCAGTAACGTTGAGGTCATACTGGCCAAACTCGCCGAAATGGTATGAGCCTGTAACATTCGATAATGCACTGTAAGAGGGTATTTTTGACGGGCCCGGTGGTGTAGTGGCAGTGGAGTGCACACCGTATAGGCAAAAAGACGCTGCCTACCTTAGTATTTTGATTACCCGACCCAATATTAGAGTTATTGCTAGATCCTTTTTTGTTGTACTCACGACATAGGCTAACGAAGGTCCTGTGTTTGTGGGTGAGTGGATAGGTAGATACCTAAATATCGTAAAGACAAGTTACCTATTCATAGGTGTCAATCCTTGGGGATTACTGCCTACCTTGTCGTAAAAGCCAGTGCACGCCACTGTAGTGGTCAGCATGTCTGCCTCTATTCCGTAAGGTCGTGGGTTCGATTCCCACCGCTGACAGGTACTTAGGTAATGAGCTTTTAAGTATTTGTTGGATGTGTTTGGGTGTTTTATTTATATAAGTATGTATTTAAAAGAAAAAAAAATGTATTTAAGTAAGTACATTTCGTTGTCTGCATCCACACAAGTGCTTTAGCCACATGGAATGAAGGCAATGTGTGTGTTGTTTTATAATATTTATTTATTTAAGACATAATATTTCTTGGAGCATCTGTGCCCTTGTGGTCAGGCACTCGGTTTTGTAATCGTGAGGTAGCATGTTCGAGACCCAGCTGTACCAGGCATGAAGGACAATTGTGATGGAACCAGAATTTGAATCGCTTGTTTTTTCTTCGTCCATTGGTCTAAGTTTAATAGCTGTATGACATACTTTGAGGTTGCTTATGTGGTAGAGATTATGTGCTTTTCGCTCAGATCAGTAAAATTGCTTAAATGTTGCTTACAACAAGTTGCTTGGAATCCATTGATATTAATGTTATTAGTGAAGGTCAATTTTTTATTTCAATTGTCAAGTATCCGACCAACTGGACCACAGACGCTTCCAATAACAGGGAAATATATGCGGATGACTTTATGATGTTGTTATTAGTCACCCAGAAATATTATTAAAAGTGTACCTGTAGTACAAATACATATGTTGGTTCTGTTATTCTATTAATAAACAGCTGTTTTGATAAGGTACATAACTATTTCTTTAACCCCTTAAGGTCAGAGACTCCTTTTATATACATATTATTTACATCTCTATATATATCGATGGCTCCCCGCCAAAAAGGTCTAAGCAACATTTAAGTAATTTTACAGGAGAGTGGCTTAAAGTTTAAATAGAGCAATGTTTTGGGAGGAAAACACCAAACATCTCTACCGCGTAAGCTATGACATACAGGTCTGAAACCTAGACAAATCAACGCAGAAAAAAAGCAATCAAAACTGCATACTCAACTCATTTTGGACAAAAATGTTGCTTAGGCCTTTTTGGTTGTCAACCATTGATATGTACCAATCCAATACACTATATTATTTTACTAGTGGACTCCTTGCAATTTCATTTGCATAATATCAGTAGTTCTTACAAACTATAACCATAGAACTTTATATCTATATACAGAACAGATATTATTATAATTACAAACATAGTATGTAATTAATTATATATGTCACACCCATTTGAGTCATAAGAAAGTGGCCAAATCAAGAATTTACTATAGATTACATGACTTTTTTATCACTTTGATAATAGGATAATAATTAAAATCTTATATGTAAATGATTAAATAAATGCAATGAGTGTAGATAATCGCAATATTTATGTACTTTATCTACCCTTGAGCATTTGCTGAGAAAGTGCCTCTGCCTACCCCGTTTTGGGATTAAAAGCTGTAAAATATTGTTTTTGTACATGTCCTGCCCTGTTTTAATCAGACTGTACTCGGAGACTGACAAGTTATTTTAAACTCTATTACTTGGTTTTCTGGGAGAGCCTCACTCCTAGGAAATGCTTCCTCAGGTGATGGATAGGGGAAAGCTTGTTTTACCTTTCTGTAACAGGGTAGGAATGAAATAAAATAGTTCCCGTGGACCAACAGGCCGGAGAAGGGCACTCCGAAACAAAACCAAAGGCTACTGGGAGCCTTGGGGTTCGCCTTAAAAGTCTAGCTCTGTGGATGTGGATGCAAGGATAGAAGCCCTAGCACCGTGATCTGAGTGCTGTGGGCTAATCACCTGCACACTTTTAAATCTATTGATTAAGAAACCTTGCAAATATACAAAGAACTTGGTAATAAAAGTCAAAATCAATTAAGAAGTATTCTTCTGGGTGTTAATGGGTTATTAATATTTTAGCAGGTCTGTCATCATCAAACCCTGAGCTTATAAAAAATGAAGCAAACAAACATAAAAAACCAAATTAAATATGGTTGAAAAGAAAATCCTTCTTTTTTTTAAGGCATTGAAGACATAATAAGCTCTTTTAATAGCACTTAATTTTCTGTAAGTACAATAAACATTTCTTAAATTTGTTTTTATATTGCGACAAGTAAAAATTGTACATAAACATCTAATGACATTCATATGAATTTCAACCTCAGGCTGGTAGACCATATTATTGCCAGAATGTACTTTTGGAGATCTGTAGTCTCTGCCTATCCCTCTGGGAGACAGGTGTGAAGTATATGTATGTACATGCTTTTGTGCAATCAAAGTAACACATTCTATTGTGCATTAAACATGAATCATAATAAAATACAGTGGTGGGAGTAAGTCACATGACCAGATATACTAGTCACTTGTGTACACCTAGTAACTTAATATTGAGTATACACCAACTTAAAATGGTTGTACTTGTGAAGATTCAGCTAATTTGATTACGCTACGAAGGATTTGCTTACGTTGTAAATAGATGCGACAACAAAGTAAATAGAATTGACTGACGTATTGTAAGGTTTAAAAATCCTCACCATTGCATATTTCTCCATTCCCGTTGTATATGGAATAACGAAGGGAGCTCACAGTAGGCAGAACTATCTGACCGTCGGTTGAGAAGTCGGCGGTCTTCTGCAAAATGCATCCTTCACATTCAGTCGTCTGGGTCCACAGTGAAACATCCTCCGTAGTGATAACTCGTAAACAAGCTTGGTCAAAACGTAATGTGCTCCCGTTGCAATCACGCACGAACGCGCCTACGTTCTTGAAATCACTAAGACCCATGTTTGGCGTCACTAGTCCCTCATCTAGATCAATTTAGTTCCCGAAAAATATGAAATTGCTACAAAGAAGATGCAAAAAAAAAGGTAATTCTGGGAACTCGCGACGACAAAATCGTAATAAACAAAACCTGTCAATGTTTTGGGTGACTCACGTCAGTAGCGAATGATTTGCATATTGACCTACATATTGATAGCATTATGTTTGATTGATACCGGAAATGTATTTTTTCGACGTTTCGTTACTTAACCAAGTAAGCGTGTTTGTAAAAAAATAAATAAAATGTACAGTTAAGAAATAATCACCCTTTACAAATTTAGACAGAAAATAACGTTCGTTATGTTAAGTACCGCAATAAGCATAATGAACTCGAATTACAAATTTGAAATGATTACGTTGATAAGGCAACTGAAAATCTTAGTACGAAACGTAAGTAACCTTCAAATGTCATTGCGAAATGTCAAAGAGACATTTGTTATCGGTGGCAGTACTTCACAATCTGAAGACCCGCACTTTCCAAAATAGTGCAATAATATTCGCGAAAATGGAGCCAAAAGTTAGTCTAAACCAAGAACCGGCTTACCAAAAGCTACAGGAGTTTTACAATTTGAACTCTGACAAGATAAACATTCAACAACTTTTCCAACAAGACCCCGACAGATTCAATAAGTTCAGGTAACACGACTTCAATTTTTTAAATCTTTCTAATGAGCTACGTGGTATAAGAACACCGACAAAGACATAAAATTATAATATACTAACACAAGGAACAGTTAGCGTATACTTATAGATAATTATTATATTTATTTCGAGTGTATTACACAATACACATTATCGAAAAAGTTTTTGAACTTGAGAGGTCATTTACTCCAAGTTGAGGTGACCTTTCACCTATTTAAAGAAGGTTAATCGTATTATCTTTCGAGTATCACGCGAAAATCACCGAAATTGTCAGTATTAATCACATCATGATATATTACTGCTTTTAAAACTTTCTTTCTTACAACTTTTTCAAGTTTTATAACATAAACTTGCTCTTACTATAAGTGATAATACATGTAATTTATAACTAAATAAATATATTTCACGACATTTAATCCCAAACCGTGTTTAATCCCAAACCGTGGTAGGCAGAGTCACTTGCACACATGTAGACTAAATTATCTGAAGTATTCAATATGTAAAACAACATAATTATATAAATTTTACTGACTTTTGTCCGTGCAAAATCATATTTTAACCTGTTTTATTTAGTTTCTCGTAAATTTTCGGCATAAAATGTAGCCTTTGTTACTAAGGGATAATGTAGCATAATAGTTATAAAATTTTGTCTGCTACATTTTGGGCTTAATTACATATTATGTGTACACACAAAAATACATACATTCCCTCTTAATACTATTACTATGGATATCAGAGGTGTACACACCATATAGGCAAGAAACACTGCCTACCTTAGTATTGTAGCTTTCCAACCTGATAATAGAGTAGTTGTTAGATCTTTTTTTTTGTGCTCACAACAGAGGCTAACAAAAGTCCTGTGTTTTGTTTTATAAATAGGTGTCAATCCTTGGGGATCACTGCCTACCTTGTCGTAAAAGTCAGTGCAGGCCACTGATGGATATCACTATTATTGCAAAATTCATGTAACATAGTAACTATGTTTAATCTAAATCCTTTTGCGAATTAGTATGTAATACAAGATAATTATGGGGAAATTTGATATATGTACATGTAAAATTTAATGTTACTAGCACCAGAAAAAAGATTCCTGGTTTAGATTCCCGCTACCCATATAATCAATTACAATTTTTTTTTAGGCCCTCATCACATGTTAAGTAGCTAAAGCACTTGTGTTTTGGAATATACCGACTTAAATACAGTTTTTTTTGCTTTTAAATACATATTTATATAAATAATACACCCAGACACATCCAGCAAGTACTTAAAAGCTCATCACCTAAATACCTGTCAGCAGAGGGATTCAAACCCACAACCCTATAGAATAGAGGCAGAGACATTAAAACCACTACACCTACGGGCCTATCAATAATGCTTTAGTGATGAGCTGACGTGTTTGTTGTGTGCGTCTGGGTGTTTTATTGATATATCTACATAATGTATGTATTTAAAGGTATTTATGTAAGTTTATCAGTATATGGAACCCATAGTCCTTTGTATCTGCTATACCAGATTGCCAAAATACCACATGACCAACATACCAGATTTCTAATTTCCCAGATTCCCATAATACCAGAAGTTAATGTAGAAAAAAAAATAGGATTTATAGGTCAATAAAGTAAATAAAAAGAAATATACTTCACAATTTCTAAACCCTAGGCAAGTTATGCAGAGGCACTTGCTAAGCAAATTCCCATGGTTCACCAAGCGTATTTAACCCAACGTGACAGGGGGTGAGCCCATCGCCGTTATAAGGTTCACACACCCTGTGGTGTGCGGATTTCATCACGAAGTTGTCTTTCACCGTACGAGCGTTACGTTGCGTACATAGGCTCTGAAAAGAGTCCCATTGGTACACGTCCAGTAGCCGGACTCGGGACCTCCCGGTTACAAGTCAAGAACCCGACCAACTGGACCACAGACGCTCTAGGTCAATTAAGTAAATAAAAAAAATATATATACTTCACAACTTCCATCACCAGTTCCAACAAGTAGCTCCTAATACTCGTAGTAATACCCACGTTGTCATTATTTTTAGTTCATTGCTCATGGTGATTTGTAATATACAACGTGTAAATGAATAAACGTTACAACCGTTGCACATCAGCTGTATTTTTCCGCAAGTAGTACAAACGTGAATATAAAAAAAATATTTCACCCTTTTTTTAGAAATAAATATTTTATTCGTAAATACTGACAATTCTTATTACTTTGTAACGCTACGACGCTCCTCGCGCGGAGTTCAACCGACGCGACGCGCGCGCTTGAGACAGTTTACAACTAGTTAG
Source organism: Conopomorpha cramerella (assembly GCA_012932125.1). Classification (NCBI taxonomy): domain Eukaryota; kingdom Metazoa; phylum Arthropoda; class Insecta; order Lepidoptera; family Gracillariidae; genus Conopomorpha; species Conopomorpha cramerella. Next base: position 7,505 of record SJJU01013248.1, read on the forward strand.
TAGGTAGCTCAGATATTTTACCGATTTACCTAACTACATAACTAAAAATCTTTGACTCTGACTACAATTTGGCAAATTTGACATTAATTTAAATGAAGTAAGTAGGTAGGTATGTAGATACCTACATTTCTGCTTTACCTACTTACTTTAGCGGAGATGACTAGTCATTTTACGAATTATTTAGTTCTCCATAACTCCCGTATTTTGAACAATTTAATTTCTTTAGGTATTTACTTTCTAAATTACATTAATCGATAAACTCACCCATTACTGTGCGTTACGAAGTTCAGTTCGGTGCCTGTGGCAAAGAGGCTTCGAAATGTCTACTGCGTTTTCTAGACACAGCCTTGCACGTTTGATACCAGCGTCCAGTGCTACCGGTATCCTAAACATGTCAGTCTCTGAGCCTTTGCGTAGCGGACAACATTGTCGCACGGGACGGGATATTGATATGCCAAACTCGTCTCAGTACTCGTCTCGTCTCAGTATATTATATCAGTACTTATATTAGCAGTTGTTGTAGTATTTTGTCATACTCTTCTATAGATAGGTAGAAGTTGCGTTTGTAATTTGTAATGTTAATGTACACAATTTTTATACTTAGTTATAGTGCAGGTTGTGGTTACCTGTAATTGGTCTTATGCTGTAACTTATTTTATATTCAAGTTGTACCTAATGAGTAAAAAAAAAGTCCACAGAACGTAGACGCTCTCTTATTTATAATTATTAATGTAATTTTATACTTGTTGCAGCCTCCGTCTCCAAACGCCCAATGACGGCGAGATTCTCCTGGACTACTCCAAGAACCGAGTGGACAATGCCGCCCTAGCGTTGCTGTTCAACCTGGCGCGACATCGCAACGTGGAAAAGGCTAGGGATGCCATGTTCAATGGTAAATCTGTCTACTGAAACTGAACCAAATTTATTAACCACATTTTTTTTGTTAACTGGGGGAGAATCCCTTCCGATCGTCTGCGGGGTAGACGACGGTATGATATGTGGTGGGGCTACTAAAAACGCCCCGGTGACTTCATCGCGCGTTGAGCTGGCGCTCCCGGAACACCCTGAAGAGTATAACATCCAGGGGGGCCCCGCCGCGCAGGGCCCGCTGTAAGATGGAAAGCGGGCTCTCTCCTCTGAGGGGAGGGGCTTGTGACCCTCCCCGCTCGCCTCGACGTCTGGCGACGGTTCCGAAGTCACGTGGCACCGTCGCCCTCGTTGGGGGCCGATGAAAAACGTGCGCAGGCCCCCGCCGCGAATCGACCCCCCGGCTCGTTAGTCGCCCCGTACGACAGGCAAGGGAGAACCTCAGTCCTATTCTATCGCCCGGAACTGCAGGGCTCACGGCGGGACGGTGGCAACCCGACCGCCCCGCTGGAGTCGGACCCCCGATCTCCTGGGGTCCGACAACTCCTCTACATCGGCCGGCCGCAGAGGATAGGGAGCGCAGCGCATCACAATATTGACACTCCTCCTACCCTGTTGCCCCTCCACGCCGCCATCTAGCGGTGGCGGCCTGGAGGGGCAGTGAAGGGCGCGGAGGATAGGGACAGCGGCGGTCGACATACCGACTGTCCTCTCCCTCAGTGGCATTCACTGCGGCCGCGTCGGTGCTGGGACAATAGTTTTTTTATTGTTATGACGCCCATAGGCTTTCACTGTCTGCCAATGTGTTAAGCTTTATATCATTACTATCTATTAATGGCGAAGCTAGGGGATAAGCCGGTAGTACAGGACAAGCCTGTGCCAGGCACATTAACAAATATTTTCAAGGAAATTAAGTAGCGTAGGGACTTACTGTAGCTCGAATAAGTAAGACAGATAAAAATATTTATTTAAGCATTGGTTAAGTGCCTATTTTTCACTACCGGCTTACCTCCTAGCTTCGCCACTACTATCTATACAACGTTAGATCGAAAACGTTGGCGAATCTAGAAAAATCCACTCAGCCCATGATCCAGGATACTTCCCCCAAGGAACACACCATGTCAAAAACGTAAAAAAAAATGTCACCTCATCATATAAAGCGACAGAAAACAGGTGTGATGTGAAAAGAATCCTTAGTGATAGTAATAAGATTGTTATTTCAACAGTGTCACATTTTGAGATGTCGCGTTGTTGCAGCAAAATCACGCTGCAACTATTAGGAGCGAAGAAATAATGGAAAATATGAAAAAAAACTTGGAATATTATTTATCCTTCAAGGCTTCCGTTGCGTGTGTTGTATGGATAGATGTTTGTAAAGAATAAAAGCTACGTGACGAAGGAACGAGAAAAAACGCAGGTAACACTGCGCGGTACAGCATTAATTTGTTTGTACCTAACATTTATAAAAAGTTAGGTACAAACAAATTAATACAATTTACTGTCGATAGGAGTGGTACTCATTAACACATTGGTGGACAGTAAAATAGACACAATAGATGTTTTCATTATTATGACGCCTATTGGCTATGTGCGCGACGGTGGCGACGCGTAGCGTTTACAACATTTGCGGAAGCTGTCAAATAATAACAATGTAAACATTGTTAGTTTTCTTTGCAAATATAAATTAAACCGAAGATTAAAATAGTATTGTTGACAATATTATATAAGTGAAATTTATTCAATAGTTTGTAAAATTAATATAATAATAAAAACCGGGGTTGAAACTATTACACATAATATTAGTTTCCAACCACAAACTGAGATAAAATGCAATAAATTAGTATTAGCCGAGCATGTAAGAACGCAACACATTAAAATTTAACACCGCAACAACAGTCATGACCCATTTCTTTGCTTTGATTTTGTACTGCAATCAACAATTGACAGCTGATCATCCGCATTTGTTTCCAATTTCTGCCGTGTTGTGCGCTGCGGTCGTTATCTCTCTGCCACTACTCGCTTTGCACATAGCCAATGGGCGTTTACTGTCCGGAGAAGAGTTAAAAAGGCTACAACCCCACATAATTAACTATATGCAGGTGACAAGATAAACTTCACGGAGGATCGCGCGGTCCTCCACATTGCTCTGCGCAACCGCGCCAACCGGCCCATAATGGTGAACGGCGCTGACGTCATGCCGGAAGTGAACGCTGTGCTGGCTCACATGAAGGAGTTCACTGGACAAGTCGTCAGCGGCGACTGGAAGGGGTGAGGCGTTTTTTTTAAAGTTTTATTGCGGTTTGAAGGAAGACGTAGTGACCAAGATTGAAAAGGGCATGCTTCGGTGGTTTGGGCATATGGAGAGAATGGATGAAAGCCGATTGACGAAAGAGATTTATATGGGTGATGTAATGGGCCGGGTGAGTAGAGGTCGCCCCAGAAGGACATATAAAGACCAGATGGGTGATGTCCTGACCGAAGGTGGCGTGAAAAGTACTCGAAACCGGAGGTCATGTATGAAAATGTGTATGAATGTAGATGAAGCGAAAGGGGTATGTCAGGATCGTGACAAATGGAGATCTGTAGTCTCTGCCTACCCCTCTGGGAGACAGGCGTGAAGTGTA
>SJJU01013250.1:0-12955 GCA_012932125.1 Conopomorpha cramerella
TTTTGTAACGCTCCATATGAAATGGTTTACTATAACACCAATAGCACCATTTATTTAATGGAAATTTTGTGTCTTTTAGTTAAAATTTCTCGTCAAACTTCAACGTTTTTTGACAGACCGATTTTATAATTTATATAATTTTTATTTCGTTTTCATAATGTTGATTGAGCCCATGCTTGACAAGTTTTTGGCCACTCAATATTCTGTCATCTAATGTATTCGCAGACAACAGTCTCCCCTAGTCCCATGTCGCAGACAGATTCGATACGAAAAAATGGTGTTAATATGTCTGAATACGAGAACAACAAATAAGTTATGAATTTGCTTGAGACCATTTCATGTCTGAATCGATGAGATTTCAGTTAAGAAAAATACCTTTTCGAGATAAACTCAAAGCATTCGAAATAGTCAAATTTCCACCCATTATTCCCATTTTGCAACTGACTACGAACAAGTTAACTTAGAAATATGTTTTTGTTTCCCATATCGAAACCAGTTACCAAAACTGATTTCAAAATGGTACTAAGGGAATAATATGTAAATGCTGAAAATGTTGAACTAGATTCGAGTCAAATATTTTATTATCTTCGTATTTAACTACACTGCATGTGTTGTGTTTATTAAACATTTATAAAACTGTAAAAATAGACGATACATGAAGTTTTTGTGCTGTCAGCGCAGCCTAATTTTACGTAACTTTTGTGTTTTTGTTTTAGAAACAAATGGTAACTAATTTTGGCCTCCAAAAATAGGTTACTAAACTACTTGGAAGTATTTTATCATTTTCTTTCGTAATGTAAAAAACAAGCAAAGTGTTCTAGACTGTTTCTATTATGTCTTATGATGTTTTGTATAGTTTTTCATGCATCGACTATTTAACTATATTTCATTCATATTAACTTTACAATGTACATTAAATGCAACCACCTTTTTGATGTTTTATATACATACATAATTACTAAAAGAATTTTGTACCATTTTCCAAAAGAAAGAAAAAAAATATTAACGTTAATTTATAAATTGTATCGAAACATAATTATGTTCATGATGAACAACTTCTAGTCTCGCTACTTCGTTTAATTTTGTTCCGTGTTACACAATAGCTACCCTTAATCTGTACAGCATAATGCTTAATTTCATTTGACAATGTTTTACGAATATGTTAACTTTAGGCTTTAACATCACCAAATAGGGTACATATTAAATAAATCAATTACCTTTTTTATATGGAGAAATACGTGTTGGATATTCCACCGCTGGCGGGGATAACTGCGGGGTTATGTGGGACTCGCGCCCAGTAAAACCCCACAGTGACTCGACACATTATAGTCCGGGAAGTACAGTGGAACAGCCTGTGCCACAGTATCCAAGGGTGTTATCGATCTATCGAGACTAGAAGTAAAAAAAAGTACACATTGTTGGGACGTTGGATTTAACTTTGTGGTGTATTGTATTGTATTTATTTTACTCGTTTAGATTATGGGCATATATTAAGTTACAGTCAATGTAAGTATACTTTGGTGCGTGGCGGAGGTGTGGTTACCACCTCCGTGGGTGATGCGGTTATGTCCCATTTGTTCTATAGAACAAGTTTCTCTATCCCACTTTTCCCCCTCTAAAACAATTGTTCAACTAGTTGATGCTCTAGGAGACAAGTTGTATAACTGTCCTACTCTAGCCACTTATGTATTACCTTACTACTTTGTTATTATAAAGAAGTGTACCTAAATTATAAGTGACGGGCAAATTTGAGATAATAATCTTGTGTTATTTGTAGTTGAACAAACATAATACATAATCGCTGCTTAACATCAGGCAGGATGGTGGTCAAACGCTTGTTCATAGTGATAAAAAAAGGTGTACCATTTCTACAACCAGTTGAACGACTGTATCTGAGGGACTTTTCCTACAGAAAGAAAAAGCCGGACAATGTAATGTTGTCTTATGATGTGTGTAATGTTCTGTAGAACAAATGGGAATTAGCCGGCGATGCTGCTCGAAGCAAAACCAAATAATATTATTATTTACGGACGCTTCAAAGGGCGCAGAGAGAGTACCTTTGTAATGTAGTTAAGCCAAATAGTAGGTTTATTTCGCTCATTCACACTAGAAAATTCACCCCTGAGTGAAAACTTTGGGAAAATTGGGAAATCATTCACCCCAAAAATCCTGTCATGTAAGTTACTTCTTTATTATATAGGGTGATTAGGAAATACCCTTTTTTAGCTAAAGTCTACTGTTAACGAAAAATCTTTAAAACAAATCTCTATAAATCAGATCTAGTTTGTATTGAGAAGCCGATATTTTTTTTTCGTTTTGTCTACAGAAAGTACACTACGTGTTAATATGTAATTTCCAAATCGTCCTGTAAAGCAGGATGTATTTTCCTGTTATCCACCGTAGGGGTGGGTTTTGTATAGTGAATGGCGGGAATAAGCCAAATAGTATACAGTGCCCGAGCGCGGGTACGGCAAACCAAATCAAGTAGGTGACAACGCCGACTTATTTTGTGATTTATAATAGTTGTCAGTAGTGTAAGAATTACTTTCACCGTTTTAAAAACATAAAATTATATAAAAAAAAAATTAAAATAAATAATGCCATTTTAAAGTGTTGGGGTGAGAGATTATTGTTATTGTATATAGACGATACGATTTCGTGGATTATATGAATGGTATAAAAGCAAACACGCCACTATCCACGGTCTGTATCAAAGTCTTTATAGGTTTTTTTAGTACAGTATTGTAGTTTCATCACCGTATTAGTATAGGACAGTGTAATTTTTTTTATGTCTTTTTTCTATGGTACTGTATGGAAATTGCATCTATACTGTTACTTAGACCAAATTCGTTTTTAATAGCTCCACAAGATGGCGTTTATTTTTGGTTCAAAACGGACAGTGGCGTGTTTGCTTTTTATACCCTTTATATACAATAAATATATATGTATTTTGAGTTTTGTATATAGTTTTATAATTGCGTCGGCGTCTGGTGCGATCTAGCGATGGAAGTGGATAAACACTGCACTTGTTAGTAGGTATTGTATATTGTGTATTTTTTGCAGAGAGCCCATTGTTTATCAACTGTCCATTTGCCCTTATTACATAGCAATATATATATATAATGTATTGTGTTTGACGTCGACGCCAGCGCCCTCTGCGTGCTAGTTTTAGTAATACAATATAATATATTGGAAACTTTGTACTTTCTTTCCCACTTTTACCTCGTTTTTAGTGTTTTGTTTTATCAAATAGTAATGGAAAGTCACTAGGATGAAGGTTTTTATCAGTTGACTAAGCTGAAGGAAAAGGCTTGTCTTAAGTTTATATTTATATATACATAAATATAGTGGTAGGTTTTTTTTTTGTTTTCTTTGTTATGGTTTCAACCTCTGTGCAAATTCTTTGTATTATATAACGAGTGCCGGGTGGTTGTGGACCACGTATGTTAATATATTATTAATATTGGTAAAATAAAATTGTTACAATATGTTACAGTGTTTTATTTCATTGGTGTAACTACGTATAGTCAGCCAAAGAATCGAATCTACCACTCTAAGTGTCATATTAATGTGATTAGACATTAAGGTGTACTACTCACGGGGTACGGAAACGGCCAGTTATTTTCATAAAAAACTTACGACGCAACTTTCGGCAACGTTTTTGACTTCACGTTGTATAATCATAATTGTGGCTACCCACAACAACGCATGCAGTGCAACACATTGGCTGTGGAATACACAAGAGCTATCCTTACCTAGAGAAGCTTAACTTAACCTTAGAGAAGACAATATGCAATGGAAAAATATAACTTTCTTGTCTAACTATATTCAACCTTTCAGTGCGAGTTCATTTTATGGGCGGACCGTGCTTATAAGCCCATTGCGAAATAAATGCAACGGTTGTACAACATTTTATTCAAACTTTTCAGAATATTATAAACGTTTTTATAATATTCTGAAAAGTTTAAAAGAAATTACAAAATATTTTAAACTCACCTTGATGCCCCAAAGGACGTCTTATTCCGATATTCCATTCCTAGAATATCCACTTATATCCACACAACTTTCGCTTGGGTGAACCGATTTGGATGTTTTTTTTTATTTGAAAGCTGGTGCTTTCCGTTTGGTCCCATAAAACTTTGGTTCAGTTCCGACAATGGCATCCACGAGAAAACCACATACACATATAATATGTCAAATTTTACTGGTTGAAGTCGGTTCTTTTTTCTTTAATTATAATCTATCCGAAGAACTCGGGTAGATATTATGTCGATAGCCAGTAGTAGCACGGATAAAAAAAAATTGCGTTAAGAATGGTAGTAATCTTAGTAAAAAAGAGTTTGAATTGTAGTGAACTTCCTTTTGTATGATATCCCTACCTAGTTTACACTTATCAGGGACAAGTCTACCACCACCCGCGCCCTACCTGCCTTAGGTTTATTGATTTTAGGTCTTGTAATAGTTAATCCTTTCAAGGCACGCGCCAATCTCTTTACTTGCGCTTGCCTCTTTTCAACAAACACGTTTTCTTTGGAGTCCATTACAACTTATAAATATCTATCGTATTTCGTACAGGAATTCGTCGGTGTATATACCTCTACATATTGCTGAAAGCTTCGTAGCTTTGAGTTGATGTTATTAGCCTACGTTCAGGTCATTAATAAAAAACTATACTATTTCACATAACCTTTATTTGATGGCATGTACAGTACACTGTGCAGTTATAACAGAATCATTTGCTTTGGCTAATGTAAACAGATAAAACATAACAGAATTTATATATTTCAAGCTACATAATTACTTATTATGCAATATAATGTATAAATTTGAATATTTGGTTTAACAGTACATAGGAAGTTGTCAGTCGTTCTTTTTTTGTGAACCAAATACTGTAATAATGTTGTGGCTCATAAATGAAATCTTAACTATATTTATCCTTTTAAAAGTAAGTAATATCCTGGTGTAACTTCACAATAATTTCTCTTTATAAACCACAATATTAGTGTAAATAATAGGCAAAACGATACTGAAATAATAAAAAAAAAAATATTAAAAAAATATAGATTAAAAAGGTACTTCATCGAACTGCCCGGCCGATAATTTCGTATGCGCTGCATTATTTAGTATACTTAGCACATACTAAATGCGAAATTTTCTCTCTAACAAACATTTAAATTGAATATACTATGTTTTAGTACACGCATATAACCATACGTTTCCATCGGGCAAACATGCACAGGAAAGTATGAATGTAAAAGGACCTCGAACAATGGTCTTAGCAACGTTGTTGAACTCGATAATGTGAAAAGCTTTTACCATGGTGGCAATGCAAGGAAATTAAAAAAAAAATTTTCGTCTCCATACAAAATAGGCCAGTTTCTGCCCCAGGAGATGACATTTCACCGCATTGTTGCCGTAGTAAAAGTTGTTCATATTAACGAACCCAACAACGTTTCTAAGACGTCTTTTTACACGCAGTATAATGTCGCTTGTCAATGGTAAAATACCTGTCAACGATGTGTACACAAACATTCAAAATTTTCCATGACGTTTATTCGACAGATTTTCGTCATTAACATTTCTGTCAATACTGTCATTATTTTGTTTGAGAGACAGGAAAATGTACTTCAGATAGGTACAGATTAAAAAATACGGACCAAAGATTGAAGTCTAATATTACTAATATAGCATAGACGATAATAATTATTAGACACTGCGCACTACAATATTATGTGATAAAAAATGAGATACTAGAACGCCCTATGCATGAATATAATTTCTATTATTCACTCACAATCACTAATTTGACAATGCAATGTTTCTAGAAACAGGACAAAAGCACACACCCCTTCGTCTCAATTGTTCGGTAAATTTACTTCGGTGCTAAAAAAAAGTCAACCTTTATGATCACAAAAAACAACTCATTTCTAAGTACGAAACTTAAAAAGACTCAGAAATCTATATTCATGCATACGACCATCAAAATTACATAAAAAATACTGCGTGAGCAAAGTTCTAGTGCACTCTGTGCTTATTTGGCACTCGATAATCTCAAATTGAAACGTTTTATACAATGGAAAAATTATATGGACATAAATAACACATAATAGATAGACAACGTGTAATACTTTGAGTGTTACTTAATAGTCCTAAATAAGAGAGGCATTTTTATTATTTATTTAAAATTAATTTTCTATTTCGACATAGAACACCAATGAAACCCTCTTGGACTGAAACTTATTGCATTGTTGTATCAGTATTCTAATTGACATCAATATTCACAACTTCAATCAATATTCTGACGTCCACCTGATCAGTATTATGATGGGACACCCGACACAGACACTAGTAATGCCTCCTCCTCCTACCTCTATGTCATAGGGGACAGTAATTTTAAACATGTGTCATTCAAAAAAAAAAAACGCACGTTTTCCAAACAAACCCATTTTACCGAACGGCGTTTATGAGAATAAACCTATACCATTTCATACATCATTTAGGACTTATCAGTGACACTTAAGCACACACGATTTCTACATAAACAATCCTGTTATTCGTGTTGTTTAAACTTCACAACAATAAAGCTAAAAGCGGAACATTGAGTACGCAGTCCATACACACAACAGCAGCCTTCATACAAACAGTCAACGCACGCATAACCCAATCGCGCGCGGCCCACTTAAAACATAAATGCAAAATTAACTATTTACAATAATAATTTACAAATCGAACACAATACACGAAAGTGAAACGCAATGGGCCGGCGTTCATTACAAGTGACATGTCAACATAAAGGTACACTAGTATATAATATGTATGTATTGTATATACAAAAAATACCTACAACATTTAATGAGTATATAACATAAGGACGAGATTCCAACGCGCGGACGCACTTTAAACTATACTTATTTATGTATAACGCTTATAGGGAAATATACCGGGTATAAATGTCCTAGAAGCAACGTATGGCATATAGAAACAAAGATAATGGGTGATAATTGTTCTGGAAAAAAACTTTATATAAATCAATATTACGTACAACGCCACCTGGTGACGAGTAGCATTATGAAACTGCTACTCTGTACAAAGAATGCTCCTTTTTCAATTTGAGCAGACGCAACATCGATGCTCAACATATCTAAGGCCCGTATTCAAATGATCAAGCTCAACTACAAGCTCAGACCTCTACTCAAGTAACGTTCGTCCCTTTCTTAGAGTGTTCGTGTAAAAGGTAAATACTATGTTCAAGAGATATTTGAGTACTAATTATCGTTTCAGAATACAGGTTTTAAATGATAAATTTCCCACTTATAATTTCTCAGTGTGAAAAAATAACTTTCATACATGTCGATAATAGATTTAGATAAAGTATTTTCCAAACTACTCTTTGCTTTTATTTAGCAAACGCTTCTAAAATATTTACATTCGTTATATTATAAATTCACGTCCATTCAAAGTACGTTCGTACGTTTTATTTAGTAATTAAAAAAATAACCATAGCCTGGAAGGACATCTATTGTGAAACGGTGTCAATTGGAATTCCACAGTAAATAGGAACTAAACTTGCGTCACCAGTCTCAATTGTCAGACTAAATGGACACAAGGAGTATGTCTGTTCACTCTATTACGAATTGTAGAGATGTGTACATACAGCGTGTTAAAGGACCCCGAGCAAAAAGCAATGGTCTTAGAAACATGAACATTTTTTTTTTAATTTCCCCGCATTGTCGCCATAGTAAAAGTTGTTCATATTGATGAGCCCGACAACGTTTCTAAGCCCATTGACCGGGGTTCTTTTACACTCTGTATACAGATAGTTCGCAGTTATTTTACCTCTGGCTGTTATGCCATATGATGGTACAAAAAAGGTAAAAAACTGCGGTCCAAATACAGTCCAAGACGGTGAAATAACGTGACCAATTTCAGGAATACAACAATATGTATTATTTTTACATTTAGTTAAATCATACAACAGAATAGTACACACACACTTCACGCCTTTTAATCCCAAAGCGGGATAGGCAGAGGCACTTGCTAAGCAAATACCCACGGTTCACCAAGCGTACTTAACCCAACGTGACAGGGGATGAGTCCATCGCCGTTATAGGGTTCACACACCTTGCGGTGTGCGGGTTTCACCACGGTGATGTCCTTCACCGTACGAGCTTTGCGTTGTCTACATAGTCAGAGAATAATCAGAGGTAAAATAACTGTGAACAGTCTGTGAGTAAACTATACTCTCCTAACCATACATTGCTAGTCATCTATAACGTAAGTACTGCATCACCAGCCATACAAGACTCGGTGTTAAACCAGTCCACCGTTCTCCACTCCTCATTCTAAGGAGTCAATTTTTATGTTTCCTTATTACCCCGTGTTAGGATCCATTTTTCATTTTACACGGCGTCAAATATTTCGATTTGACAACTGTCACATTTTACTTCTTGGGATAGACCCAATAAACCGTCATCATATATTTTATTCCCCAAGTAATCTGTGTATGTGTAGACATTTCAGCAATGGATTTAGGATATGGATAATTCCATCCAAGTCCATCCTAGTACCGTCCGGCGGGCGTGGAAAGCTGTCCCGTAGTGGTATTCATAGAGAAGCGCTAGTGTACTCCTAGTGAAGCTTTGCTAGTCAAAAATACGCAAAATACGGTCAAACTGGTCTGAGTGAATGTCCATACTTGTGAGCAAAAATTCCGTGTCACATATGAAATTTTAAGTTATATGTAATAATGTACATACTTTGGTTCCAATTTACCGATTAAAATTTCCACCGTTTTACAGAAATATTAATAGATTTCAAAATAGATATAATAGAGCTAAGAGTATACAGTATGATTCCTCATGGAACACTAAATTTATGATAAATATTGTCTCTAAATAGTACACGTCTAATCTATTACAAGGTACTTTTCAACACTGACAGTACATTTCACATACTCCGTCAATAATGTTTGAGCCAAGTTAAGCAACATCAGAATACTGACAGCTCAAACGTCAATCACCGCGAGACCTGTCATTGAGTATTGTGAAATGAACAATCTGTATTCTATTTGCAACACCAACACGCGTCCAATATAATCATCTATTAAAATAACTAACACATTATGAAAGCTTTTTTAAAAAAAATGTAACAATACGCTAAATGATGTTACAAAAATACAATATTCATAACCTACTTTGCATTTCCGTCGTATGCAGAGAGAGACACCAAAGAAAATGCATAAATTCAAATGTACAAAAATAAATAAAGTGCTCGACCACTTTCTTGAGATCCAAAGTTCAAAAATGGAAAAAAAATAAATTAAAAAAAAACAAACGTCGACACAAAACACGTAGATAATTATAATTAACATGACTAACATCGATAGACACTAATTAACTAACGAAGAATCATTATGTCGATCTTAAACTGACTCTAGCTTAATGCGGTTTCGTTTTTTTAATATACACTTATAGCCTCTCACGGTCGAATACTTGTCATATAGGAAGGAATGTACACTCGATTATGATCTTTATTTGTATGGTGTGCTCAAAATTGTGTAAACCTATATAATATATACTAGGTTCAATTTTGTCTGAAAAATGGGATGGAAGTTTTCCGAAACAATGGCGCTAGTTTTGGCATATCCAAAAATTGTCAAAACTCTGATTTATACATTTGATTGTTTGCTCATATCGCTGATATATAGAAATAAAATATATAAGTTTTAACAAATGAGGACCCGACGTGAAGTTTCCGTACTGTTGTCATGAATGTACCAGAAGAGGTAGAGTTGGCAACAAAACAGGAAGGGATAAAGATGATTTGCCTGGAGTCAATAAAACGTGAGCGTTGAAATGAGGCAAACACACGTCTCGAGAGAATAACCCGTAGACCGAGAGGTGGTGGGGCTTGCTGATTTTCCTAATGTAAATCAAACTGACAGTTTGCGACTCTTTCACGGGCTCATACTAGTAAAAGGTACGTAGCGCCATCTATACATCCGAGCAAGAAAATCGATCAGTTTATTAATGCAACCGAGTAGGAAACTGAGTCGATTACATTGCTCGCGAGTGTACATTGCGATTTTCATCTCATTCCTCTATACAACATACTCACTAAATTAATTGCGTTCCACAATGGTCATAGAGTTGTTACTTAGGTTTACGTGTACAGCCGAAAACAGATGCGTACAATTGGAGAGACCTATGTCCAGCAGTGGACAAGTATGGTTATGTACAGAGTTATATATTCAACTAATTATTATTTCCATCCCACTCCAGACATTTTAAGTATTACGGTATGCGAGTTTACGTACATGTAAGTGTTATATTAAAATATTCGATCGTAAATTTCTCAACCATAAATCAAGCTAGATCAATTCACAATATTAATTTAATAATCGTTCAATATAGTATTATATTTCATATACTAACGTCTCGTCGGTGGTAATACATGTATTTATTTATATAGCAATGTAGGTATTTTACAAAGAAAATGGCCTATAGTTCGTTAGCTATTAAATACTTGACAGTCTCTAAATTTTAAGCGACTTCAAAAAAGGATTATTTATTAATTCGACCGTATATATGCCTGTTTTTATGTGTTTTATGTTTATGGCGGAAGGTGGCGTGAAAAGTACTCGAAACCAGATCTCATGTATGAAAAGATGTATGAATGTAGATAAAGCGAAAGGGGTATGTCAGGACCGTGACAAATGGAGATCTGTAGTCTCTGCCTATCCCTCTGGGAGATAGGCGTAAAGTGTATGTATGTTTTTTATGTTTGTTTGCGGATGTCCGATTTTTGATATTTTTTTTTGTAAAGAAGATATTCCCAATAATTATTATAATATGTAAGTTGTATTGCAATATTTAGTTTTTTTTTATATATTTATCCTATATATATTTGTCCTCACTTATGAGTGCCGGCAGAATACCAGCGTCACGGGCAACCGTGGCAATATGCTGAGTCGGCGTCTCTTTTTTGCTGACAGACACAGGAACGATAGATAAGAATTCTGCATTTAACATGAACTGTATGTGTAACCTATTGTACTGAATGGTTGTTTGTGTGTTTTTTAGCAAAAATAAATGAATGTCTATGTCTATGTTAATGTGGTCTCATGATGAGGAAATCAAAGTTTGATGATGCCAGAACCGATAAATCGAGGGAAACTTTTAAAAAATGTACCTATGGCGGGTCGTACTGATTCAAGTCGTTTTTTTTTTATTATACACTTCCCTCCTGCCCCGGTAACATCCTAAATGAGCGAGATACACTTAAAAAACAAAGTCTTTTAAGTATATTCTAAAAGCCAATGAACTGTATCGACAAAAATTGCACTATTAACCGTGCATTGGTAAGAAAACGCGAAGCTGATTGTAGGTGGCGCTTCTTACGCTTGAGTCATATGAACCAATCATAGCGAAGTCAATCTGTCAAAAGAACAACAAGTTAATTTGACAATCAATTAACCTTTTAACCGCCATTGTCGTGTCTATGATCGGAACGAAAATCGTAAAAACAAAGTATACCCATTGGCGGTCAAAAGGTTAGCCATTAGTGCGTTTTAGGGATCATGCGAAACTAGCGCCATTAGTTCATGAGTTTTCCATGAAATATGACTTAAAAAGTTGTGTCGTTTTACGAACGCACGGTAAAAGTGAAACGAGCGCCTTTCACTTTATCTCTACTCCGCGGCCGACCGTCACGCGACATGCAACACACAGACGAAAAAGTATTAATTTGAACAATGAACTTTCTGAAATGCGAATTTCAACCTTAAGGTGATAGACCATTTTCTTCGTTAACCATACATTGCTAGTCATCTATAACGTATAGCAACTGCACCACCAGCCATACAAGGCTCGGTGTTGAACCAGTCCACCGTTCTCCACTGCGTGGTGGAGTCTACTAATTGCCAAAGAGATGTGCCACTGATACAATGTGAGTCTACAATATTAACACATTAGTGGACAAAATAGGACAATACAAGTTTTACTGTTGTCATGTCGACAGGTGGAGTGTGTCCTCGAAAGTGTTCGTAGTCTGTTTGGTCGCCATTTTGTTTTCTGATAAATATAACGTAAATAGTTTAATAGTTCTCACTAGAAAACCTGTTTAGTATTCTACCGAGTGTAAGTGTTACATCCTTAAAGCTTTATTTCAATAATTATTGCTACAAGGGCTATTCTAATTAGAATTGAAATAGCCCTTGTAGCAATAATTATTAAAATTATCATATGAACGCACAAAACTCACAAAAACACGGTCAAACTAGTCTAAATTATATAGGTACGTTAACTAGTTAGCCGAACTTTTGATAGTTTGTTTTCAAAAGTGATTTCAATAAATCGCAGTAAATGTCTATTAAACTTGTGAGCACAAAATTTCGGGTCATACAGAGTGTGACCCGAGCAATGGTCTTCTTAGAAACGTTGTTGAAAAGTTGTTCATATTGACGAACCCAACAACTTTTCTAACACCATTGCTCGAAGATCCCCTTACAGTATATACAGGTTCGATATATTAATTCTTCATATAGTAAACTAACTATAATAGGTGACAATATTTACGCGATATTGTATTGGTCTAGTACTGTAAGGATAGTGTTATAATGTGGATAAATAAATAAATATTTACAAGCAACAAAATGGCAACGAAACCTACTAATCATCCATTAGTGTTTGTTGCGCCAAACACTCACTAGAGGCGCTGCTCTCTATGCAATATATCTTCTATCGTTTATATAACGGACAATTTCTTCTAGTACTTCATTTCAGTGGCACATAACAGCATTCGTGTGTGTATATGTGACGTATAAGTGAGTGCCTCACTGCAGACAGGCCTGCAACTTCTCCACCCATTCCTGCGCGGCGGCCGCGTCGCTTGCGCAGAAGTTGTACGTACGTCTGCTCGTTCGTAGCTGCGGATGTACAAAAAAAAAAAAAAAACA
>SJJU01013251.1:0-14120 GCA_012932125.1 Conopomorpha cramerella
AATGAAAAAAAAAATCACCAAAATCATATCAATCAACTCAAAAGCGTCTAGGGATGCAAGCAAATTTAGAAGAACGCATCAAGAATATAATTTATTAAAACTGTGCGTGATAAGTAATTGATACAAGCCATGAGGAATTAGGTAGGAGACCAATTCAGAAGATTAGATTTGATTTAAATAAATTAGATTTTTTTTTAGAGCTAAAAATGTTCGTGATATCGAGATACTTTTGATGTGTGTACAAATTGTCAATTACTTGCATTATGCCTAAATTGTTGACATGTCAATTGTAATCTCAACATCGCTAGAGCTTTCTGTTTTAGGTTTCGGACCCTTCCGTTGCTTGCCGCACATGTGGTTTGTAAGTTGATAGTTCCGTTTAAAACTCCTATTGCAAACGTCACATGAGAATCTTCGTACTTGCAAATGTCTCTCCTTTATATGAAGTCGTAGACTCTTTTTAAGCATAACTTTGTTACAATAATTGCATGTCGCTTGCGAGTACTGCGTTGTGTCAACGTTATCCACCTTCAAGTATTTGTGTAAGGCGCTCTTTGGTTGAGAATTTTCCGTGTCGGTCGATGGGCATTTTTTAATTGATATGACATTGTTGTTAAGTTTTTTCACTTGAACGCAGACGTTGGAGTCCATTACTCGCTCCACCCATGTCTCGTTCAGTGGTTTTTTAATGTATTCCGGCTCGTTTATGTCCGAATGGTTTTTACGTACGTGATATTTGAGACTGCGCTCTTCGGTGTAACTTACGCCGCAAGCCGGACATTTGTAGCTTGGTATTTTAGGATGGTCTAATAGAGCGTCATCGTGTATTTTCAGATGATGCACCAAGTTTCTTTTATCGACGAAATACCGATCGCAGTAGTCGCAAACGAAGACTTTTTTGTAGTTCCTGGTGTGCACGCTTAGGTGGCGTTGGTAAGCGTCTATTCTGAAGAACTCTTTCGAACAGTGTTTGCATGTGAAACGTGATTTTATAACTTTGTGATTGTACAAATGGCATTTGTACTTGTATGCACCGCCAACGATTGTTTTGCCGCATATTTCACAGTAATGCAACTTCTTATTAGAAGGGCTGTGTTTAGGTTCAGGTTTATCGCATTCTGTACTCATTGCGTACTACACAAAGTGAAAACAAAGCATAAAAAATAACGAAAAAACTAAACCTTACAATTTAGAAAGTAAAAGAAACAACCAAAGCAAGCACAACATTCATTCAACAAGTTTGTTTTGCATTGGCATTGACGGGAGTCAAAATTATTGCCAGAAAGTAAAAAAAAATATCTGCGACATCTCTTGGTGAGTAGTAGAACTAAATTGTACGTGCCTCGTTTAGCTAACGCTACTTGCTTCTCTACTGACCTCTATAAAATAGGTATACCTATGTATAAATACCATTGTCAGAGCACACCTCTCTGTTCCCTGGTTTCCCAAATTTATCATTTAGTCTTAGTCAACGATGAAATAAAACACGATTGTCAATATTAGGAAATTTATTACAAAAGCCGATACAAAAATTTTCCCTCTCATGCACACGTCATACAAGAATTTGATAAGTAGTTTTACAAATTGAACAATCTGACTGAATGAATGAGGAGCTTTTTTTAAAAAAAATCCCACAATAGATAAAGAAATTGCATCTTCAGACCAAAAACAACTAAAGCCATTAAATCCGAAACTGCCCCTTAGAATAAAACAAGTCAACGACAGGAAAAACACGCAGGAGTGAAAGATTAAGAGATATTTATCTTCTGTCCCTAACTGGGGTAGTACTTCTGGACCCAAATTGTCACTTTTATTACATCCCACAACTCAGGACTGCCTACAGCGGATGTCATTGTTAACCCTTAGCATTTAAGTGAAAATTCTAATAAAGACTTGATTACTTTTACTACCAATTTCGTGTACCCTGATACGCTGTAAGGGACAGAATATATTGTATCTTACTCTTTCACTCCTGCATGTTTTCCACATAATTATTTCGTTTCATTTTAAACGTCAGTTAAGTAAATTGTAATATTTGAAAAAAAATGTAAAGTAAATGGGGAATTTTCAAACTCCAAAGAATTTCTTATCTAGATGTCGCTGTTAGGTGTCCAGGGCGACTTCTGTCAGTTATATTTTAGTACTTTTTTATTATTTGTGTAAGTTATTCAGTGTTCAGACACTTTTGTAACTTGTAAACAAACAATAAAAAATAGGCTGTCACCTTCAATACTGACTGCTTGAAGTTAGTAATTTCGTTGACATTTGTCCCCCTAATACAACTAGCGCCATCTGTCATAACTAAGAGAAACAGGGGCCCTGAAAATTCCCCATTGCAAGTCTAAGTTGTTTTTGTTGTGAGGTTTTACCGAATAGGTAGGCATTGTGAGTCGTGACATAATTAATTTATTAATGGCTAGAAAAAGCATTAGAAAATGGGCTGAAAACATTCACACATTTATTTACCTTTGTCTAAGTATATTATTTATAATCGAAACAGAATTGGTAAGTACATAATACTAAGTAGGTAGGTACATATTTATATGTAAATAATCGACAAAGTGCAGCCAAGGATAAAAAAAAGTTACATACAGTGACTTTTTAGTCGCTAAGAGGAATTCCCAATGACATTTTACATGACAGTTTATCATCCCTACTTCTATAGTCTAATTTACAAAGTACAATTTACGACAGAAATAGGAACAAAAATCTGTCAATTAAACGTCATCGTAAGAGCAAACACAACTGGACTTTCAAGTGTGCACAAACAGTCTGTCTCTTCCAACCAAATTGTATGGAAAATGATGTACTTCTGTAGTGCAATTCTCGTATTTTCGTCGATACTAAAAACGTCTCAACTTAGTCCAAACTCACTTGTTACTATCGTTCTCGTGTTACTATCGAATTTCAATAGTACGTCAAACGGCTCGGAATCGTCAAAGCGTGTTCTCGTAAACAAACAAACTAAAATACTCTTCTCAAAAAAACGGTATTCTGGTAATTTTTAAACTCGACTAAACTCGAGCCTAAGCTAAACCAAAACGTAATCGTGATCGAGCAAAAATAGGAGAATTGCACTACTGGAGCCAAGCTGTCACTTTTACTACTAATTTGATAGTGTGGATCCAGATTTACTCTGAAACGCAGTAAGGGACAGAAGATATTGTCTCTTACTCTTTCACTCCTGCATATATTTCATATCGTCGTGTCGTTTTATTCTAAACGTCAGTTTAGGACTGCAAGTCAAGTTGTTTTTGCTCTGAGCATAGGTCCCATTCCGTAGATTAAAAACCTCGCATTGTCTGTGGAAACTGTTTTTTTTCCTTAACTGCACCTACTACAAATTAAATAATAAATAATTACCTACATTTAATTTACTCATTTAGGTGTTAAATACTAACATCTGATCGATGGCATTCATACCCAAAGAGAGATCATTCTTGTCTACAAAATACATTTATTTATATCTCTTACTACTTAAACACTAATTAAGTACCTACATACATCTTTTCGTTATAAATCGATGGTCCCAATTAAAAATGTCGGTAGTGCAATTGTAGGAATATGTACTTTTCTTTTACCCTAGAACGGCGATGGGCTCACCCCCTGTCACGTTGGGTTAAATACGCTTGGTGTACCGTGGGTACTTGCTCTGCCTACCCCTCTTTGGGATTAAAGGCGTGATTGACATGATGACATGATTTTTTTATGTACTTTTCTACACCGTTAGATTGGCGATATTAAGATCTATAAACTTATACGTATATTACATCACGTAAAGATGCCAATGATTATAAGCTGTTGTAAATTTGAAGTATGTACCACAAGTAGTTTAGTGTTAATATCCAAAACTAACTTCTACCTTCTCTCCTGGACATGTTCCGTTTTGTAGATCCGACTTTCTTAATAGGGACCATCGAAGTGTAGGTATTGGAAAGCTTTAGCGCATTAAAAGAACACTGCAGATTTACAAAATAAAACGAACACTTCATTTATTTGCTCACAAGATGGCGCTACTTGTAGTAGGAGATCTGTCAAAATTGTCAAACATCTGTCAAACTTGTCAAAAATCTGTCAAACTCAGACCAAAAACAAAAACAACTACACTTGCGATACGAAACTGACATTTATATATATCCAGCATTCTGTCTCTTACGGTGTAGCAGGGTATTGTATGTACTTCTGGATCTAAACTGTCAATTTTACTATCAAAATTACAGTTCGGATCCAGAAGTACATCCAACTTCCATACGTATTGCTCAGAGAGAGAAAAACTGGGGGTGCTCCGCAACTTGCAAGTCTATTTTGTGTTTGGTCTGAGAGATGCGGTGGCGTTGTTGATAGACACGCGCGTAGGTAGCTTCAATACTGACAGTTTGACGTCAGTCATTTCGTTGACATAAATACAGCTAGCGCCATCTGTGTCTGAGAGAAGCAAGGGCCCCGAAAACTCCCCATTGGTTAAATATTTAACATTCAGTAATGTTTTTTTCAAATATATTATAGTGAAAGGCGAGTGATTAAAGCTTACGCAAGGCCTAGTAACTAAAGTTATTCATTTACCTTTCCTTTGTTTGGAGCAGTTTAGCATTTCGTACCTTGTGGTGCCATCTATCGTGCAGATTCATGAAAGTTATTACCCGAGTTAAGTTAGGAAAAGAGTATTAAGCGTAGATCAAACACAATTAGACTTGCAAGCCACCTACCACCCTCATTCTGTCTCTTTTCCACTGAAATTTATGGAAAACGATGTACTTATGGATAAAAAATGTCACTTTTAGGACTAATTTGATCAAACTAAGTACTAATTTGACAGTTTACATGCAGATACGCAGTAAGGGGGCGAAGATATTTTCTCTTACTCTTTCACTCCTGCAGCCATAGCAAGCCCGTCAAGAGAGACACGACATAGAACAAATACGCGCTGTGATTGGCTGCTATGTCACACATCGTGCGATTCAGCTTGTTTCAACCAATCGCAGTGCCTGATATGTCTTGTCATGTCTTTCTGGGAACTCTTTGCTTGGGGGACTGCATGTTTCTCATATATTCTCTCTCGTTTTATACTCAACGTCAGTTTAGGATTGCAAGTTTAATTGGTTTTTTGGTCTGAAGTAGTCTGCTTGATCTGGCTCTACGCAGAGATAGAACCGTGTTTCACCACCAAAAGATTCGGTTGGCTCCAGCGAAACGTAAGTTCTTACAGTTCTATGGGTTTAGTTAAGCTTAGTGTTACTGGGGAATAGTTATACCGCGTTTATTAGTAGAACTCAATAGATATTAGTGCTCTGAGAAGGCAATAGGAAGAGATGGCACGTCGAGAGTCGCCAAAAGGTCTATAATAGTTGATACAGCACAGGTCTATAATAGAAATATTGATTTTATTCTTAAAATGTATGACAGATAATGTTTCTCTGATGTTGAATTACAAAAGATTGTCAAGATACTATTATAAATTAAATATTTACAAGATTAACGCAGTAATTACTTTACAAAAAAAAGTTATCATAGGTAGGTATTTAAAAATCTGTCAATGGGGTATAATCTTTGACGTTTTTTTAACATTTTCGGGAGGAGAACTCATTACTATCAAACTTTGTTTGGAAAGTATGACAGTAATGACTGTTTTATGCCCGACAATCTATCAGAAAACGTCAAAGAAAACTCCCCATTCGGCTGTCAATTTTGACAGAAAAAGTTTGTGTGATAAGATTGATATTTTTGTCAATATTGACAGAAAAAGTTTTAAGGTAACCTATATTATAAGGTATGATTTTTATTAGTCAGTTTGTCAGAAAAACACTTATGAATGAGCAGCCCCCCAAGCACATCGCTCCAAGAACGACATAAGACATATCAGTCACTGCGATTGGTTGAAACAAGCTGAGTCGCATGATGTGTGACATAGCAGCCAATCACAGCGCGTATTTGTTCTATGTCTTGTCTTACTTGAGGCGCGTGCTAGGCTTGCTGATGTTTATGTTAAACTGATAATTATAAAATTATACTCAAAAGTGCGTCGATTTTATAATGTGATAAGCTACTATTTTCTTTTTTTTTTTACTAAAACTTACTATGTATGGTCGGAATTCTTAAATCTCTTATGATTAATACGTAATAGTCATTAAAAATACTACAATAAAATATAGTGTGTTGCCCACAACCGGGGCAAACATTAAAATCGAAGGCTCTATAGGTAACCAGTAATGGGGAATATTTTTTTTGACGTTTTTCGGGCTTGGTCTAACTGTCATTACTGTCATACTTTCCAAATAAAGTTTGAGAGAAATGACAGTTCTTAGCCGGAAAATCCGTCAAAAAAACGTCAAAGAAAACTATCCATTGAATCATTAATTTTCATTCATTATTCAAAATAAAACTTATCTTTTAGTTTTCTCCTTAAAAACCAAATCGTATTTTCAGTGCATATAAGCTAACAACTAGTTTTCAAAAGTTTCTTATCTAGATGTCGCTAGTAGATATCCAGGGGGACTTCTGTCAGTTATATTTTAGTACGTTTGTTTATTATTTGGGCGAGTTATTTAGACTTCGGACACTTTTTTAACATGTAGACAAACAATGAAAAAAAAATTACTGTCGCCTTCAATACGAACTGCTTGAAGTTAGTAATTTCGTTGACATTTGTCCCCCTAATACAGCTAGCGCCATCTGTCATAACTAAGAGAAACAGGGGCCCTGAAAATTCCCCATTAAATCATCGACGTTTTCGACGGACATTTGAAACGTCAACGAGACATCTACAAAGTACGTACGCGCGATGTTACCGCGATGGCAGAATACAATTCCTCTAAAATTTAACTTTGGGTGCTGTTATCTTAATAAATACGAACTTGGGAACATGAAGAATCTTGTGACCCTCCGGCTAACAAAGTACAATACGCAAAATGTGCAAACCGGTACAATGTACAATACGCTATATGAGCACTCAGCATATTGTGACAAAAGTACAATCAGCAATAAGTAAAATGTACATCTTCTAAATGTGCAATACTCAAAATGAGAACAACACGCAAAATGTGCAAACCGGTACAATGTGCAATACGCTAAATGAGCACTCTGTATATCGTGACAAAAGTACAATCAGCAAGCATCACAAGTTTTTAGTGTTGTTCTCGTTTTGAGTATTGCACATTTAGAAGATGTACATTTTACTTATTGCTGATTGTACTTTTGTTACAATATGCTGAATGCTCATTTTGCGTATTGCACATTTTGCGTGTTGTTGTCATTTTGCTTATTGTACTTTGTCAGCCGGAGGTATATGTGATAGTAACTTAAAATGGCCTTAGCAAATTCCGTTTAAAATGTTTTCCCCGGGTTGTTGGACACAACACATACATACATGTTAGAAAAGAAATATTATTAGTAATCAGTATAAAAAATGTAAGACCTAACTAAACCTAGGTAATAAACATTAAGTTCTCCTTGGTCTAGTTTCGAGTAGAAAAATCTAGAAGTTATAGAACTATGTAGAACTTAAGTAGGTAATGTATGACAAGTGTTCGAAAATTTTTATTATTTAATTTAATTTTTACATCGTTTACAAAAAATCTAAATCAGTCTAAACATTTAGCGGACCTAAAGACATTAATTTTTTCTAACATTTATTCTACAACAATTAGTGCGTTGTTGGTATGTATCTAGTGTAAGAGGACCCCGAGCAATGGTCTTAGAAACGTTGTTGGGCTCGTGTCAATATGAACACATTTTACTATGACGACGGATGGGTTTTTGATATGGAGGGTTTTTTTTCGTTTCGCCGCTTTGTGGCCACAGTAAAAGTTGTTCATATCGACACGAGCCCAACAACGTTTCTAAGACCATTGCTCGGGGTCGTCTTACACTCTGTTCTGTGTGTTCATTTCCCCGCATTGTCGCCATAGTAAAAGTTGTTCATATTGACACGAGCCCAACAACGTTTCTAAGACCATCGCTCGGGGTCCTCTTACACACAGTATAGGGCTAATAGGTAATTAATATGTATTTTAGGTAGTGTAATTTTTCGTGTACAAATACTTTGTATGGAAACGGATGCCTACTTAAATAGTTTATGCAAATAATTATCTGATAAAGTATTTGTTTTGTGCGTGAATAACTGTGTAGCATGATAGGTATGTACACTCAGCCGAGAATCGGCTCTACCACTCTAAGGTTGAAACCTCAGACCAAAAACAATAGTCTTCAGTTCAGTCTGTGTAATGAAGGCGTCTGTGGTCCAGTTGGTCGGATCCTTGACTTGTAACCGGGAGGTCCCGGGTTCGAGTCCGGCTACTGGACGTGTACCAATGAGACTCTTTTTCAGAGCCTATGTACGCAACGCAACGCTCGTACGGTGAAGGACATCATCGTGATGAAACCCGCACACCACAAGGTGTGTGAACCCTATAACGGCGATGGGCTCACCCCCCGTCACGTTGGGTTAAATACGCGCGTGTGAACCGAGGGTACTTGCTTTAGCAAGTGCCTCTGCCTACCCCTCTTTGGGATTAAAGGCGTGAAGTGTATTTTGTTTTTCAGTTCAGTCTGTCTCTTTCCCACTAAAATGTATGAAAAATTATGTACTTCTGGATCCAAACTGTCACTTTTACAATTAATTTGACAGTTTGCATCGAGATTTAAGTAGGTAAGTAAGGGACAGAAGATGTTGTCTCTTACTCTTTCACTCGTGCATGTTTTCAATATCGCTGTCTCGTTTTATTTTAAACGTCAGTTTAGGGTTACAGTTGTTTTTGGTCTGAGCTTACAGCTTAATTGCGCGTAATAAAAATGCGAAAAAAAATCTACGCAAAAATGAGCAGTTTTCTTTAAAAAATAACCCACAAAAGGGCGAGAACTAAGACGAACGATCGTAGAATAAAGTAGTTCCTTTTCAACTATCTTGGACAGATTTTTTTTTTAGAAAACTCGTAGGAAATTTTGACATTTATTTGACAGATTCTACAAAATTCATATTTCTATCATTAATGTCAAACTCTTATTAAAAATTTAATTCATGACGGAAACAATAAAAAAATGCTATTTATATAGTTTTTTTTACGTTAATACAAAAAAAAAAATCTTTGAGTTAAACCTTTGGTAAGAACCTACTATATTTTTATTTGTATGACGGTTTTGAATTACTTACTATGATGGATTAAGACACATTTTAGTACCTATTTAAAGTTATTTTACTTATACATAAGTACCAACCATCGTATTTAGCAAATACCTAAGCAAATATGAAATAAAATAACGCAATTATTTAAATTTTCTTTCTATCCGAAAACGACATAATACTTTTTTTTAGGAATTTTAGACAACAAAATTTGTGAGTTTGTTGTCCCTTGAAGTACTTCCGGCATTTTCTCAACAGATGGCGCTACTTATGCAAAATTAACTTTTTCGCTTAAACACCAAACAGACGAAATTTGGCGATATACTGACGAATTGAATTTCACGCAAATAACAACCATACAACGTGACATTTTCGTCATGTGCAATATTTGTTCCAGGCATTAGAAATTACCCAAATTGTGCCAGTTTTCGAATAAAAACATGCACGATTTTTCATGTCGAAAGTCATGATTGGGCTGAAATTTTCGATGAATGAAAGATGAAAAAAGCGAATGAGGGCCATTGAATGGACTTTGAATGGAAAAAAATGTATGAAACGATACTCAAAGTAACAATAGTCTCATTATGAAACACTGCTATTTATTCAGTTTTTCAGATACCGAAAATCGATCTTCATGTCTTCAAGTCACCGGGGTGAATAGGTACCTAATGAACAAGTGTGCTCCATCGTAGACCACATCGCTGCTTAACATCAGGCAGGATGGTGGTCAAACCTAATTACTATTATTATAATGACTAGAGATATTCCCAATTATTTCTAACTTTAGAGCGTATACTTTGCTACTTAAAAAAAAATGCATACAAATTCGTACTTATGTACACTAGAAAACTAACAAAAAATGGTTGTCTGTGAAGTCGGTTTACTGACGGTAGTCTGACATGACAACGTCAAACATTGCAGTAGTAGTAGTACACTAGCTTGCGGAACGGGACAATGATGTCATATTTTTCGTGTATGCAGCCCGTAGTATCGAGTTATTAAAACGTTGTCACGTCAAAAATAACGATAAAGAGAAATGAGATCATAACATTTGTTGAGATCAAGTATTTTTTACTTAAACATTAAGGGCCTTACCAATAATGGCGGAATTGCTATTTAGAAGATACACAAAGCTCAACATAACTTAGTAGACCTGTAATAACAGTTGTGTAAGTAAAAAGGCGTTTATTGGTAAGGGGGTAACTCTAAAACGAAAAATTCACACCGTTACTACTAAACTCGGCGTAACATAAACCTAAGTTGTCACAGCTCTATTGAAACTGGTTATTCCGTATTTGACATACAACTGACAGGTTAAGTTGAGCTCGGTGTAACTGGGTAACAGTTATACCGCGTTTATTAGTAGGACCAAACGGATTCGCTAACCCGCCTGCCAAGGGTGGCGATTATTGGCATTTCCCCTCAAATTATCATAGAAATCATTGGGGGAGGCCATCTATGGCTGATGAAGATGATTAGAAGGACCCATTAGGGTCCAATTTAACTAAAGCATTTAACGGAACGCTAGTATATACACTATTTATTACTTTTAGTACTGATCTTTCAATAGTTGTTACATACTTTCTATTCCCTCAGCAATATAATGCCGTACGCACACGACTGACTTTTTGTCGGCCAATAAATCGGTCATAGATTTTTTCCAAAACTGTCAAGTGTCCTTCAAGAAGGAATTGTCAATTGAGTGTAGTCGATTATGATGAATAATTGGGAATGAAAGACGAAAAATCGGTATGGTATCGGATGTTGCCGGTGGCTCGTCTGCTAGGAGCCTTAAGAAGCCTTCTAATGGGAGGTTTTCTGACAGGTTGCTTATTACAGTTCTAAGAAATGGCAATAGATGGCACTACCTAGACGGGGTTGTCATTTCATATTTTTATTTTTTGTTGACAATTCTAAAATTAGTTTCACCTTAAGATCATGTCTGATTAACGCCATCTGTGAGATGTTTTGGAACTACTTTTGACATATTTGAAGCTATCAGAAAAACTCTCATTAGGAGTTTTCTTTAAAAATAAATCTGTCAAAGATTGTGGAAAACAAAATACAATGCAAACAGCCTTGGTCTATGCTTATTCGTTTTCGGACGAACTTCGTTTATATAAAGCAAACTGATGATTCGCGTTTTTCATCACGCACTAAGGCTGGCGACACACGACCGATTTTTTGTCTTTTATTCCCAATTATTCATCGTCATCTACATCTACTGTACGGTACCGAAGACTAACGATCATAGAATTAAGTATTCGCTTTCCGTAATGTGGTCGTCATGCCCCAGAAGGGGGAGAGTTGTCAACAAAATAGGGACGGATAAAGATAAATTTGTATGGAGTCAAGAAAACGTGTGCGTTGAAAAGAGGCAAAAGAAAGCAGATGCGCACGTCTCCAGAGAATGGCCCGTACGCCGAGAGGCAGGTAGGGCTTGGGTGGTGGTGGGATTATCCCTATATAAAAAAAAATAAGTATTCGCATCTATTTCGCTTTCAACTATCTTTTACAGATTATTTTTTTAGAAAACACCGCATTGAAGGTAAGTTTTTACTTCAGCGGTTGTCGCTTATAAAGTGTCATTTGTAAATACTTGTAGCTAAGATTTTACCGTACCGGTTGTCGTATAAACAGTGTCACTTGTTGATAAGTAAAAGAAATTAATTCGAACCGGGGACGATTACTTTTGTTTTAAAGTCATAAATGACGTTCATCAAGCTTTGTGTTATTCTACTGTATATCTGTATGTTATAACACTTATAACGATGAGATAAAGAAATTTTGACTTTTGACTTTGACTTTTGATAGTTTAAACAGTGGAGTTGTGTGTTTCAAAGTACTTGAGTAGTTCAGGCTCGGCTCGCCTCACCCAGGCCACGTTCAGCGCTATGATGTCGAGCGCTGGCTGCACACCCTTCACGTTGCCATATAGCTCCTTGAACTGAAAATTAAAAGGTAGATATTTATTTTTTAGTTTATTTATCAAGGGCAATCAACAAGGACTTACACGAAACATTACATAAACACAACACAGTACAAGATAGGTAAGTATAGCTTTAATAAGGTGTAGTGTGTAAGCATTAGATATAAGAATAATAAAGTAATCAGTCTAAACTCAACCACCGTGTTTGATTGACGCACGCCACACATCGCATGGCGACCCTGCCAGTGGGCCTGCCTCGCGGCGGGACCTGCTGGTACGCGCGAATACTTGACTGCGAAAACGCAGTGATGAAATTATATAAAGTGTGTCACTTTAAAGTGTTTTAGTTATTACAATAAGAAGTGAAATGGACACATCCTAAGCTAATAAGTACCACTATATTCGGTACCTATAATCATTGAAGTGTAATCGTAAAATAAGCAACTTATTAAGTAAGTACAGTTTGAGCTAAAGTGGAAGAGCATCAGCGTAACACTTATATAAAAGAAATACCAAGAAACAAAGATGTGTAATGTAATATATAATTATTATCAAATATAATCTGAAAATGGAGAGGATTCAAGGATTAAAGGAAAATTATGTAAGAAAAGTTGCCAAGCTGAGCCAAGCAAAGGATAGTATACAAATAGAAGATAATATTATTATGGAACCTGAAGTGTTTTAAAGAGAAGTTTTTCAAATGACTGTACCTAACACTAATTTCTAATTAATTCAAGGTAGATAAGTATAAGTAGTGATGTCAAATTTGTTTGTGTACAATATTTGTTTTGTGTTGTGTTTGAATTACGTATTTGGCATAAATTAAAAGTAAATCACTAAGTTTAGCAATATATTTTCTTTGAGTTATTGATGTTGTGGATTCTGCATAAAACACATACAACAATTATTAATTAATCGAACCATATATTTCCGTTGTGTTGCTAGGGATACAATTTTCTTTGTATAATTAAATGGAAAAGGTAAAAGATTTTTTTTTTTACATTTCAAAAGAATGATGAACAAAAAGAACTATAAATATTATACGGAAACAATGACATTATTTTTCCATTAAATTATTTCTATGTTATTAAATTCCTGTAAATTGTGTTACACAGAAATGTATATAACTAACTAATGTTTTATTGGACAGGCAGACCACCTATCGAGCGTTCTCTATGACACGAGGCTTAACATTTTTGCTTATTCAGATTTTTGTACTTACATTCGCAGAAGCGACGTTGTAATCCCACACCTCGCATAACTCTCTTTGTTTTTTAATACCGCACCTTATATGTGGTTGTTCAACACAGGAGCGACTATTTCAGCTGTTATGTATTCTGTTTATTAAAATAGAACATCCCAATTACAGAGGAATGTGTAACTATAAACGGAAAAGGAGGCAAAGTCCAATCCTTAGGCTATTGTTATTTGGGCTTGTACTTAGATGCTACTACATCCCACACTTCTGTTATCGTGACATTCTACATTGTAATCCCAATAAGGAACCGTTCTGGATTATAAATTTTATGACATATACGTACAACTTGGTATGGTAAATATGTGCTTTTAAAAAAAATATGTCTAGTATAAACGAAATGTATTAGGTATATTAAAGGATGATACTCGAAGTAGTAAAGAGTTAAAGAATGACCTAAAAATAATGGCATTGTGAATGATGGTATAAGGTTTTGAATAATTTACGATGATCAGCATTGTCATGTTTTGTAATGTTAGGATTGAAAAAACTTTAGTTGGTTACGTTTCTTTGGACTTAGGCCTGATCAACCAAAGTTCACAAGTGCTTGTACCAACTCAAGGATTCTACTGTTGATGGTGTACTAGTATTTTTGTAAGGAAACTGTTTGTTTAATGCGTTAATACGCAATAGTCTTAAGTTTTCGGAGGTAGGCACGCCAGGGTACAAACAAAGGCTGAATATTCGAGAAATATTCACATTCGTCCTTCTCTCTGAACATGGTGCGAACGAGATTCCTCTGTGTGGAAGTTGGAGGTGGCCAAAGTCACTTTATATTGGTCCCTTAAATGGAATTGTCCTTTGTAAATGAATTACTAAAA
>SJJU01013252.1:0-16587 GCA_012932125.1 Conopomorpha cramerella
AAAGTTTGTCTCGCTCTGACAGTGAATGTGTAAAAGAGACAAATCGTGCACATGCGACTTTTTTATGTAGAGTCAAGCGAAACATTTCCGACTTTTTCAAAATGTCCGGTTGATCAATATTTTCACACTCGATTTATCTATGACAAGTTTTGGTCCGAAAATCCTTGACACTAAAATGCAAGGAAGTAATTTAATAATAGAAATTACGATGGACATCCCTAATAATACAGAATATGGTAAAAAAATGGTCTAAAATATGCAACCTAAAAAATTTATTACCTACTTTTTTAATTTACCAAAACTAAACTTCCTGTACGGATTTACCACCACGGGTGAATATTAATCTTACGCAATAGGCAAAACCTTTAATCTTTTTTTTGTATGACTAATCGCGACCTAGTTAGTAATTTAGATACCTCCTATTGATTAGGTTACCTGTCTAGACCCTACCTATCTCGTTATTTTCTACAAGAAGTAACTCTATTATCTGTTGTCAACCAGCTACAGTAGATAGGCATTGCATTGTTTTATTTTTATCATTTCTAAATTATGCTTATGACCCAGACATGTTAGTTCATTGAACCTCGACGGTAAAAATCTAGATAGGTATAGGTAAGTAGAAAGGAAATGAAGAACTGATAAGCAAAATAATGGGAAAAGGATTATTTGATTTGAAATTAATGGATAGGAATGTATGATGTCTGTCTGTATCCAAGTCCCACATAACCCCGCCGCTGTCCCCTTCAGCGTTGGGGTATCCATAACGGATTCCCCCACGTTAAAAAAAAAGGATTTTGAACTGCCTAGGTAGGTTTTTATTTTCGGTCTAATAAATTGCATGTTTAGATATATTATGTGTCCTATACAGTGGTACTGTACTATATAAGTTAGGGCAGTCAATAAGAACCCGTTACTCGGGGTCCTTTTACATGCAGTATAATAACATTTTTACTAACAATATCTCTATATAGATAGGAAGTTATGCATCGTCATTCCTAAATAAAATCATGTAATCAGATATCGTATTATTGATAACCAATGCAAAAATGTATTTTGTTTACAAATCACGCTACTTCAAGCTAAGTCACTGACAACGTCTGTGAAAATTAAAACTTATTAATACTAGGTACTTTAGCCTCCTGAAACCACGAAACTTTGGTAGGCAGGTACCAGCGTTATAAGTGGTAACCAAGGACATATTGTGAGCGATTTCATTGAAGGCAAGTTTGATTTTCTAAGTTCGTGTCAAGTGTGTTTTAAATACATGACGAACCGGAAGTCATCCAAACTATAACGTCCTTGAATGTAAGAATCGATCAGCTGAAAACTACACAGGAGTCAGTAGGTAAGCGATGGCGTTTAAGTAAAACAACGGCAGTGTTATTCGGAAATAACTGCCTGATTAACAAAACGTAAAAATATCGAGGTCACCTGTTCTGACCTACATAAAAATACTAGACCTAAAATATCGGTGTGCCTACATTTGTTGGCGAAAAATAAATTCAACACTTTCTATTATGAAAAAAAAAAACTTCAGACATTCTTCAAACCGGTTGAAAAATAGGTCAAGTTCTCCAACTGACAATTAGCTTAATCACATCTTCAGCTATAAACTGGTTGTAATTTATTGCAACAGTAATTATACCGGGATCATGCCGATTTTAAAAACTACAGAAAAGTTCACATAAAAATAAAATACTTACGTTAACTGGCGGCTTCATTTTTGATAAGTTTCTTATGAATCCCAGCATACAATCTGTAGTCGAATTTCTGTGTTGTGTTTTTATTTATTATTGGGAATGTAGCGAATTTTTGTATCGTCGCGTGTAGATTACGGTGGCGAGTGATGGCCGCGGCGCGTGCGTTTCGTTCGAGCTTGCGGCGTGCACTGGCCACCAGTTTTACTACGATTTCTTGCTATCATCGTGTGAATTCGTGTGCCGTCTGTTAAACGCCCTTACGAGCTTAGATATAAGGACGTGCGATATACGAGGCGGGCGACACATTCGGCGCATGCGTGCGCTGACGCTTGTGTGCGTGGACCTGACACACATCGCTCGTCCGTGACGTAACCTTGCCCGCCAAGACGTTGTGACGTCGACATCATATGAAATTACGCCAAAAGTCCCTCTGGTTTCAACCCCTTACAGTTTCTGAAACTTTTTTTTGACAGCGGCAATGGCTTCACCATTTTTTTTTAGGCCCAAGGCTCGAAAGTGCGGTCGTTATACGCGATTTTTTTTTGTCTGCCCAAAAAGTACGTAGATATTTTTGATAATTGGGCCTCCCTCTGAAAAAGAAATAACCGATTAGATAAGTATTTATAACTCAAGTTTTGTTTTATATGGTTTACAGAAAACGATATTACTTACAACACCTATATGTAAAAATTAATGGGTACTTTTGTTTTGATTGTTCTTCATAAACACCTTGAAGGTATTGTGATTTCAAAATATCCGGGAACTGTCTCATATTGTTTAGTCAATACTCCTTATTTTACTTCACAGTTCCGTTTACTTTCCACGTACCGACATATTCAAAGATTGCTAAAAACATTATGTACGCCCGCTTCCCCCCAGAGAGGGTGCAATATTTTTTCTCATGACCTGTTCTACCACTTACATTAGTTTTTAGAATTCCCCTATAAGAGGTCGTTGAATTTACTTCTTTCAGATCATTTCTTTGCAACAGACTATTTTCTGAACGTATCAATTATATGACTCACTAACCTATTACAAATCTGAAAAGACTTGTGTGCATTGCGAGATAATTCTTAAATTGGTAAAACCAACCATTTTGAAACAAGCAAGGCTTATTTATGATGCTCTCCAGTGTATTAAGCCCCGTTTACATAGTACCATTTCCTTGCGAATTGTAAACTACATATTATTATTATCTATAAAGATATGAAAGTTTTTTTTCTGTTGAATGTACAAGAAAATAGAGCCCTCTAAATGGACCTATGTATATGTATAAGCTGAGGAATATTATGATCTCCCTACGTACCTATTTTAATATGAAACTGCTAGCTACGCGCATAAATGGATCTTCCCGGAACAATAAAAAACATTTTAAATTTAAACAATCGAATTTATTATTTATAATTTAACAATTAAATAAGTACTTTATAACATTTTACATTACATGAAACAAAAAGCAAAAGCATTTACGTAAAATATAATATAACTGTTGGAGGAATGTCTGTCCTAAGCTGCATTGATTATTTGTACCAAAGTTTAGGAAAAAAATACGTTTAAATGCACAATATTACGAAATAATATTATTTATTAAATTGCACAATCCAATTTTGTTTTAAGACACATAATTACGTTTTTTAAAGCGGTAACTGTGTCATTTTCAATACAAAGTTAGAAGTTAAATTAAAGTGAAAATCAAGAACTGGTTTTGTTCACTGGAAATAGAATTGCATAAAAGAAAAATATATTAAATTAATTAATGTATGTATTGTTATTGAAGCGGAATGATACAATACAACATAAGATAGCAATTTTATCGAAATTTTACATTATTTTATAATTAGGCAAGACACAATTGGGCAAGTTGTAAAATAATACTTCTTTGCGCTTATGTAAATAATATTTACTTGCTCGACTCGACTACGAAATGTAGGTACCATAAATATAGTAAGGCTGTATAGATCACAGGGATTTTTTTTAACAATCAAAATATACAATATTATTTATATGATTAATACATATAACAATTATTCAATCGGTACACAATATGACGTGAAATTCCAATATTATTTGTTTTGAAAAAAGCGTATCGTTTACCCTCATATACATAAACATGATAGAAAAATACATATATATAATATTATTTGAACATTACAACCTAACATTTAGGAACAACACTGAACGATAGCAGATTACAATAATTATGCTGGAAAAGAAAATGGCGGATGACTCTTTGTCACAATAGTGTGTCTGTAGGGTAGAAGTAATGGGCTACTTTATGCAGTATATCTGTACTTGTACTGCACTACTGCTAATCCACATGTAAAATAACACCAGCGGTGCGCCCAAAGCGAGAAGAGCTTGGGCTACTAATTCTTTAGTTGGATAATTAGCGATTGATCATTCAGAAACACTTCTCACAAAATTGGTACAAAAATGAGTCATCCATAAAAAAATAAGTACACTAAAAAGGCAACAAATAATATCATTTGGCCAATAAATACACAAACCTACTGGAATGTATGGATTCATAATACGTAATAATAAGGCAATACTGTATTGCTCAAAATGCTACTATATATTAAATATTATATACTACGATCTATGTTAAAGTTAAGTACATACAACCTAAAAGTTACATCTCAAAAAGAATTAACTGTACAGGACTATATAATCTTTTTAAGTACCTACTATAAGTCGGAATATAATGGTTTGCAGTTGTGCCTTTTATATGTATTGGCGACGTAGTAGTTAGTCCGATATGTCATATCCGACATTGTTATTCAGTTCCGACATTTCTGAATATCACGAGTAGTAATAATGTTTGCGAATATTCTATACATATAAAAGGAACACAATAATATGCTAACCGACAAAATATAATATAGGTACTCTACTAAAGCTAGTGACTAAGATATGGACGAATGAATTTCTACTGGATGGGATGACAATATAATCATGATGGATTAACAACGATCTTGTATACTTGGGTACTAATTTAAAGATGCGTAATAAATGTATATACGTTTGTATGTTGTACCTATATGTACCTAAGTAGTATACGATGAAATAGTTATTAATCAATCCGTAAAGGTAGAAGATTCCACTCAAGTGCTGTACGTACTTCAAAAGTAGTTTAATGGGCTACGAGTTACCCTTATCCAGGTACGAAATGGGACTGAACCACGAGATAAATGTACAGTTTTATTAACTTCGATGGCCCAGTCGTTTAAACTTTGGAGATAATCTTGACTCCAAAGTTACCAACGCAGCAGGTTGTGATTTAAGAAATATAGTTCCAAAAAGTACTTGTACATATCGTGTAGCACTTAAGTGGAATCCAACCGTAACAAGTATATATTAAGTAAATACACAAAAAGGTTTTAAACTACCTACGTACTCATAAAGGTTCGGTACAAAGTAAATTTGAGCATTGGCTTTAACTGTAAAATATAATGAAATCGTTAGCAAAATGTCACAAGTTACGTATTGAAATGCGCTGTATATCACTGAAGACAAATTCAGTATTGGCACCATTTGAGTATTACTTTGATAATGCAATCATTGAATTCAATACTTTGCGATACAACATGAACCGAACGAAAACCGCCAAAATGTGGCTTTGCTCACTTTTAAGTATTGTCGCCTTAATTATAATACGGCGTAACTGACATTTGGCAAGTTTTCAGTTACGACAAAAAAGTTTAATTTGCTATTCTAGAAATATTTAGAAGACAAAATCATCGAAACGTTACAGCGCCATCACACTTAAAAAAAATACTAAGTTTTGACATACTACAAATGCGGTTTTTTTTAAGATATAAATGTTAGCTAAAGGAATATTACCGCCGACTGGTATATGTTAACCGAGATCAAATATAATCAACGCAACGCAACAACTTAATCAGCAATACGATGGCCCCCCTTTCTCGATCAACTCTCAGCTGTATTGTCAGGCTCTGAGCGATTTTAACTAACCAATGTTCTTTCACTTTCTTTGGCTACGAAGAAGACTTCGGAATTCAATAGTTCACACATCTTGAAAAAATGGTATTCAAAGTTTCTGAAAAATTACAGTCCGCCGAAACTCTTATCAGATACCTAATTTTTTCTTACAATACGAGAATTCTTAAATGATAATTATCTTGATAGCTGCTCTAATAATCATTTATAACGTTCTCAAGTGTCCATCCATTTATCTTGTATTGCAAAAAAAGTTTCTTTTGATTCACAACAAATAGAAAATACACGAATAGAACGCGTTAAAATAATCCTATTGTAGCATTATTGAGATAAAATTATGTGTTTATATCATGTGGAATATATAATTTACTTTGCTATCTGTGTTCTTATTTAGTTATTTGTATATTATAGATAAGATGATGAACTAATTGTGATAATTATAAAAAATACTACTTTTTTTAGGAAAAATACAGCAGAATACAATGGATCGTAGTCTAGTTTCAGAACCAGTTGAAAAATTACTCTCCTTTAAATCGGCTCACGGTTCTTTTTACAAAAACTATTCTGTGACATGACATTTTTTTCTGTATGTCGTGTAACGCAAGTCAAATATTTTTAAAAGGATAACCTTTTAAAAATATTTGACTTGCGTTTCTGTTATCTGCGTGCCGTAATTTATTTTACACGCGTTCTTATGTTTTTCTAATGTAAATAACAGCAGTCTTTTAACAAGAAACACTACATTATACACGGAAGATAAAGGGGAACACTTTATAGTGACTTATTGTTTACAAATACTATGCAAAATTTCAATAATTATATCAAGATTACGTATGAATAGTATACCAACGTGAAATATTTCAACTACTTAGAAAAATTACTTTATTAGGATTCCACTATAATATATAAAGATATATAGTTTTATTGAAGAGAATTAATACATTTTGAAAAACTCAATTAACAAGAGCTGCTCATAATCAGCGCTGTGATTGATTAAACAACCCTCCATCGACCAATTATAACACTGATCAAGATCTAGACAAAAATAAAGATAGATCTTTGGTCTTTTGTCTTTGATCAATCATCTCAGACGTTTACAATGATAGGTTTTCTGACAGGTAACTTATTGCAGTTCTAAGAAATATCCATAGATGGCACTACCTAAATAGGGTTGTCATTTCATAGTTTTATTTTCTTATGACAATTCTATGTCAATGAGTGTCTCCTTGAGATCGTGTCTGATAAGCGCCACCCGTGAAATGTTTTGGTACTACTTTTGACATATTTCAAGCTGTCAGAAAACCTCTCATTCCATTCGATGTTAAGCAAAAGTCCACCTTTGTGTGTACACAAGAAGGGTTTTTAATATCGAACCGTTTACGACAGATGTAAAGTTGAGTAGTGACTAACGCCACCAAATATGGTACAATTTAATTTAACCAATGGAGACTCGAACCTGATCAAGTGTTTTTGGTCGAGTTGTCATAATTACTTTATAGGAAAGCTGGGGAACAGAGTGATTCACATTATGATCACTCTGTATGTTATTCAAATTGTCTATGTCTTAAAGAGCACTATAAATGTAAATTGAACAGGTGTAATATTCACCCTCAGACGTGAATACTATTATTGTAAGCAAAAAATGCGAGAGAATTTCATCGAATACAAGTTTACCAGGAACATAATTATGTCGCTCATTATCATGTATGTTTTTAAATGAAATGTTCTCGCATTTATGGTCCTTGATTAGAACAGAGCTCAAAGTTCATAAAAGCCAAAATTGTCAATTAAAGTGACATTCAGATGTTTATTGAATGATCTTCATCTATTATTTTAGAATTGCATTCTTGCAATAGGTATACCGGTTTCCTATTTCATAAACGCAACAATTGCCAATTACCGTGACGGTTTGGTATACATTGCGGAAAAACAAAGAGACAGGTGATAAAAATGGAACAAAGATCACGCAATAGACATAAAAATGTGACTGATTGTGATTGACTATTGTCGCGTTAATGAAACAGGTGTCAAATTATCATTATGATTGACAAACTTGGATTTATAAACGGCTATCTAATCGCACTGGCATGTGACTTTTTACGCCCAGTTTCCGGTACTCTCCTCAAACTTAAAATTATTTTCTTTCTTACTTTGCCCGTCAAAAAGGGACAGCCATAGATTTAATGATAGATTATCACTACCGGAATCCGGGCGTTAGACGGGATTGAACATTTTAATCAATCGACTACTCTTTATCGATGTCTGTTACTGTATTCGTGTTCTTTACCACCTGTCAGTACAAAATCATCGACATAACAATATTCGACAAATAAAATCATTACATCCCTACTAATAGTGCGTAAAAAGGAGTATATTATATTAGAACTTCGTATAAAGACAGTAAAATACGACATAAAAAGTATAGATTTAGAAAGAAAACCTACAGTTTTATGGTCCACATAGGTAATGTAGAGTTTTCGAAAAAAGAACACAGGCAGTTTTCGCAGTAGGAATCCATGAAAAACAATATGCCATTTTAGTGAGAACATTGCATTTGTAAGAAAAAATCTATAGGGAAAGACCTTACAAATAACAAAGTTATACTATTTTAAGGTGTTTTAAACGTTTTTATCTCTATCGCACTATCATAACATTTCATGTCAAAAAGAGACAACAATGATGATGCGCTCCATGTAACTAATATAACTTTTTATTTGTAAGCACGAAATATTTTTTCAAAGCATTATTCCCAACAGGGTCTTTACATTTGAGGCACTTTTGTGAGATGTTTCCCATTCACTATTTTTATTGGAATTATACGTTTGTTTATATTCTAAACAGCTCTATAGGCTATTACACCATCGCACTAACAAGAATCACCCCGTATTAAGAGAGTTTATAAATATTACACAATTTTTTTTATTAAAATTTTTCTACATAAATATATCGGTACAAGTACCTATTAAATACTGATATTTTATAATAATAATAAATTGTAAGTACCTTTCGATCACAATAATTATGCTTCCGTTATTGTAAAAAATATACTTGCATATTTCTTACTAAGCTCAGTGGAATGTGTGCGGATTAATTACGAACTAAATA
The DNA here is from genome assembly GCA_012932125.1 of Conopomorpha cramerella. Lineage (NCBI taxonomy): Eukaryota > Metazoa > Arthropoda > Insecta > Lepidoptera > Gracillariidae > Conopomorpha > Conopomorpha cramerella. The sequence continues at coordinate 8,766 of SJJU01013252.1, forward strand.
ATGTTAAAAAAAATAAATAAGTATATTCTATTTTCAAAATGAATAGTACCGGTTTAGTAGACCTGTTGATTAAGCCGTGTTGTATCTTACACAAGTCTGTTTTGATTTGTTCAATAAATTCTATTGATTTTGTACAAATAAGTAGAGAATAACGTAAAATCTATTTTCATTTACCTCTGCCTAACCCAATGTCCTGCAATGGCCGAATGCAGACAGATTGATTGATTGGTGTGATGCTAAAAGTGGCGAAGTTTGTCCAGGCCTATTTTGCGAACTTTAATGCTCTATTTCTTAGTACATAAGGCATACGAGGCTATCTAAGGATGTGCAAAAGGTATTTCTGGTTGATATTGTTGATTAACGTACCTTTAAAATTCGTTTTAACTTCTATTATTGAAGCAAGGTGGGACGTACGAGCTAACATCTCCCTCATGATCATAATTCATTTCACATATGCAAATAATACGTTAGAGTATGTATGAACGTCTGAAAGGCTAACTTCGCCACCAGTTGCTATATTTATTTTGTATATCATAAAAAAGAAACTTAGGCTGAGCTCTCTCATATAAATCTATCACAAAATTAACTAATTGTATAACGTTGGCAAGCCTATGAGAAGCAAGCGGAAATGGCAAGCTATTATTACAAGGCTCTATTTACAATACTATATATTTATATAAATATATGTAAATATATAGCATTATGTTTCAATTTACATAATACCTATTAGATGATACAATTATCAATGTTACATACCTAATGGCTTGTTGAAGCCGATTTCTTTTCTTATATTCATCTCTCATACTCGTATATTGTTCAATAAAATATTATGACTTCACTATATGTAACTAACAAACATATAGAACGTAGAACAAAGTTGGTTTCGAACCCACTTCTTTATAAAAAAAATCAAGCATGTTCTTAACATTTTTCGAGACCCTCACATTCACTTCTATTTTGTGTGCTCACTAAGTGTTAAATATAATTAATGTCACTGTTACACCTTCAGAAAATGACAAGCAATACGAAAGGGACAGGAATACTGTTTAAACTAATGTAATTGAGAACTAAAAAAAAATTGTCAATCACTTAATTTGATTGAGACCGATCAATCTCCAAACCAATCGCGATTTTTCTGTATATTATTCCGATACTAGCGCCATTCATTCTACAGTTCCACCACAATACGAATGCTTATACTTTTTTTATAAGAAAGGGGGTCGAATCTTTGTCTACTAACTTCAATTCATTTCTACCCACCATTTTGCTGGACACGACGTCCAAATATTCTATAAGTATACATGTTCCGATATGTAGGTACATAGGCAATATATCTTTCTATACAGAACACATTTTGAAACAACTCAATCATACGGGAAGTGTGGTTGGAGTGGACACTGACATTGGGATGAGAGAATATCTTACTGTGATAATAGTGATTAGATGTGTGATACTTATAGTCTATTTATTAATTCTACGAACTATTTGACAGATCGATGCCTTCACCTTGCGAAATAATGCTACGGGATTTTCAACGATAGATATGTAATTTTAGAACGAATCAAAACTATCAAATGAGGGATCAATATGTACCCAGTAATGTATTTTTCGAAAAGTATTTTATCCCGGTTCTTCTGGCCAGTAAAAGAAATTAATTCGAACCGGGGACGATTACTTTTGTTTTTAAAGTCATAAATGACGTTCATCAAGATTTGTGATATGTTACTGTATATCTGTTTGTTATAGCACTTATAACGATGAAATAAAGAAATTTTGACTTTGACTTTTGATCCTTTGATGATGTGAAGTCAAATCGTTCGTCGAATTAGTGAACAGACTGTACTGTTAGCATACTAAAATGGCCGACAAAAATAGTATAGAAATACTAAATATTTGTAGGTAGTAAACATTAATTTTAATGAGAATTCACCACAAACAATAACTTCTAAACGAAGCAAAACAATAGATATTTTTATGAAGTTTTAATGTTTTCCAATAATATTTCAGCTAAATTTCCGTCTATTTCTGTACGCCGACTCGTGCAAATATCACACTGCTACTACATCTTCTTATTAGACCGCACAGATCGTTACGACATGTCAGGACCGTGACAAATGGAGATCTGTAGTCTCTGCCTACTCCTCTGGGAGACAGGCGTGAAGTGTATGTATGTATCGTTACGAATTATTTTTAAACGACCTTCGAACTACAAATGCGACAACCACAACATTCCCTCTCAGTACCAATATATATTATATACTCGATCAATAAAAGCAAACCGTTCACATAATCACACAGCACCTGTGCGACCTAGTATCGCCCACAACGTCCGACGTGTGCCCGGAGAAACGCGGCACCGCCCCCGAGCTCGGCGACAGGTTGAGTGGGTTCAGCTGAACGGGCATAACCTCAGGTGGAGTCGTCTCCGGTATAGATGTGATGCTGTGGTTACTGGTTGAGTTCGCCGTCTCCACCGGACTGCCGTTTGAACGTATCTGTGACCTCTGCTTCTTCAAGTCCGCTAGCGTTCCTGTCGAATAGTGTTTTGTTGGTAAATATGTGTTATGATTTTTTTGTTGAATGATTGTATAAGGTGTGTAATACAAAAATGCTTGACATGTATACTTTTAAGACTTGTATTCTGATTCTAGTATAGTTTGTCTCCCTCTAAATGCATTTATGGAAAAGAGACAATCGACACCTGAACATGTGATTCAGTATTCTCGACAACGCGTGAAGGTCTCAAGTTGTAATTACTTATTATCAAATATTTCTGCCATCTTTATAAAACACAATATATTCCACGCATTGCTTTGAAAACAAATTTTAAAAGATACAATGTTAAATGTTTTTGTACTTCCTACACCCTATACATATTATGTTAATGAGTAACGCTTGTTATCACACTACGGGTTAAGCAGAGGCAGCTGTCTTTGACAACTACCCACATCTCACAATGGGCACCCGACGTGATTATGATAGAGATAAGGGATAACTATTCCACGAATCCCCACCGTGAAGATCCCCATTCACTCTTGTACATTCAGTGAATGTAAGGAACGTGACGGTAGACATTTTTGAAATGCCCGTTAAAAGTGGAGATTGGTTGTCTCTGACTACCCCCTCTGTACGTATAGTTTGGCAAAAAAATACTTGGACTTTCTTAGTAGCTACCATGTGTAAAAAATATAATATTGACAGTTAGTCATAGACATTATTATTGATTATGAATATTTTTTATAGTGGACAAGTATGGGCTGATGATGATGAATATTTTTTTGCCATGCAACATCGTTATGGTTATAGTATTATAGTTACAGTATTATAACTATAACGATATAGTAAGTACGTTATAGTATTTGTAAGAAACAATTTTAAGTATAGTTCGTGCATTTCATGAATGCGCGCGGGCCTTAGATGTGCGAGTCGTATATGGACACACTAGTTGACAGTTCAAACGAACAAAACTGCCACAGACACATCTAAGGCCCGCGCGCATTCATGAAATGCACGAACTATACGTAAAATACATTTGACAAGAACATATAAATGACTCAGTGTTCGACAAATGTGAACTTCATTCCTACAGAATAAAATTCATTTTACAATGACGATAAATCAATGACATCAAAAGATAACTTATTATCAAGCAAAACTGTATAAACTTCTTTGTCGAACACTGGGATAGTTACCTGGCGTTTCCACCGGCGAAACATGCACAGAAGAATAAATGTTTGACATGGGCCTAGTGATCTGGTAATTTGTTCGTGAAATACGGCTTAACCAGCGTACATGGGGCCAGCGTATATGTGTATTATATGTGTCAAACAAGTTTTCTTGTGAATCTTTGGCCGGCGGAAACGCAGGGTTATATTAAACCCCGATTTCTTGAAGCGTAATGCGGGCGCCACACATTGGCATTATTGGGTCCAATATCGTGCTGCATACAATAAAAATAGCTAAGCTTCGAACCAAGAATGGCGCCGGCATTATACATTTGAAATCGTAAACAAATCTTTTGATCATCGCCGCGACTGCCTAAATTCTGAGTCTCCGTTATCAAACAGAGCTCTTATTACGGTTGTAGCCATGAGTTGTGGTTATGGCCATGAGAATGGTTTTGTATCTCTTTCATTCTGTACAAAGTTTTATTGAAAACATAGATACAACACCATGGTCAGACGTAGTATCAACTGATTTGATTACAATGTACAATTGATTCCGCTTCAACAAACTCGAGGTGATCTTTGTCAGAACTATGACAAAGACTCCATTTTGCAAATAATTAACGAATAGTGTTTGGAAATTCTCGGGACAAGAACAGTAAAAAATTGAATTGTTCTTTCAGTCTAAAACATAATTCATAATAAACGTTAAACCTGTATATTTCCAAACATTATTAGCAAATTTTCTTACAAACTATTTACGTTCACAAAACAATTAGTAAAGGTAAAATCTTAAGACCGTATTTTAAAAGTCAGCAAATATCAAGAGTTATTTTAGATAGTGCTTTATCTATTTTTCTACCGGAGTGTTACGAATGGTTCATGAATTCATGATTTTCCATGAAATTAATTCACAAAGTATTTAGTTGTGTTTTTTGTACTAAAACTTTACTCGCGATGCGTTTACTAGTGCTATTTCGAAGCGAACTGCAGACTCGCTGACATCGCTGATAATAGACTTTTTTTGCCTTGAGAGATTACGTTTTGTATGGGGATTGAACATTTTTTTTTCGTTTTCCCGCAGCGTCGCCATAGTACAATTAATTCATATTGACAAGTCCAACCACGTTTCTAAGACCATTGCTCGGTGTCAAGTGAAAAGAACGCATGAATTAATCTGTTCTTGAGTAAAATAACTTTAAAATACGGACCTTAAGTTTGTTTATTGGATGAACATGCGAAATAAGATATTTTGCAATAAGAAGTTACTAAGCTGAGTTATGATTGCCATGTAGTGTCATGAATAGAAACTTTCTCAAAATCAGAAACAGTATTTAGAATTAAGGCCACTACCCTAAGCGTATTCACTTTTACTTTTTTACTCTCTTTTTACACTATTCACTTTTAGGTATACCTACTGTTTGAATTTATTTCTACAAAGAGAGATATCTATGCCACAATTTTTGTTACTATTTTCTCTTGTGACAAAGAGGAAGCCAGAAAAAAAAAACTAACACGGTAAAACTCTTTTAAATATAGTTAGGATTTTTCTAGATAGCTTAAATTAGATATCCTCATTACTCCTCGATAAACAATAAATAAAATAAATGTATAAGTCAAACTGATAATGTAAAGTTAATTAATTTATATTCACAACGCCGAAGTGAAGTAAGAGCTAGAAATTGCGTAAAATTTGAAATAATCTTAAAAGTTTATAAATAACACGATTAGGTACCGAGTTGGACTAATGGACAGAGCCACCTGCCTTTTTGACCCTTTCAGTTCGCTCCCCAGCTTCGAGATACTTCTCTGACAATTTTATGTAACTTTATTAAAGAGACGCTAGGGATGCGCTAGTGGTCAAGACATATATTTGTAAATCACATGGTCACAATTAGTTTTTCTCAGCTGATGACGCTTTAGTGATGTGATAAGCACCATTTGTTGTATGAGTGAAAGTGACTTATGAAACTTCATATTTTCTTTTAGCAAAACTTCGCCTCATGACTACGTCATTCACCTCAACTGTCACGTTAAGGTAAGTATACATCGTTTTTTTTCCTAACTTCTGTCAAATTAATGACACACCCGTAGCGTACGATTACAAGCACACCGCGGCTATATAAAAGTATGCAATTTAGCTATGCGATAAGCGGTCCGTGTCTTGAAACAATCATCCATAATTAAATCTACGAAATCCGCCAGTAACGAGTGGTTAACTTCTTGTATTATGTAAAATGAACATGTGCTCAATCACACAAAGTGTAACTATTCGTGAGTGTTTGAACTATCTCAGCCTGTTAGACGTATAGCGGTGTGGTTCAGCTTTACCGTTTAGCGCCATTATGCGGCATTTAATTAGGAGTCTCGTTGGATCGCTGACTTATGAATAAGTCAATAGTATTATTTTTTTATTCAATACTTTATCGTATTTGTGATACGTTTGACGCATTCTTGATGCCCGCTAGGATTTGTTTCTATCACTATCAAAATGATTTAAATCCGAAATGACACGCCCCATGAATCTTCATAAAGTATACTAAAGAAGCTTGGTGAACCATGGGCATTTTCTTAGCAAGTTTTATTTATACTATAGTGCTTTTTATACTAACGAAGTTTTCGTACAAGTTTACCTATAACACGTCACGAACTCGTATCATCTAATGGTTGATAAAACCTGTAATGTCACGGTTGTAGGCTCATTTTCCATACCCACGTTCGTTTTGTATACAGATTTGAATTTGACATAAGTTGTCACTGTTGTGTTATATTTTTCTGTGTGTTTGGCTTTTCGTTTTTATCTTTCTATTTTATTTCTTTTACTCTAATGTGTTAATATATCATATACAAACGTCCCATCGTTAATTTCGGCGGTGGACCTGTGACCCTAACAGTCACATTGACAGTAATGACAGAAAGAGCGAGACACATGATTGGTATTTTTTGTGGCAGTGAATTAGACATTACATTACAGAGAAATGCTTTGTAAAGTTCGTTTTTGTAAGTGTTGATAATATTAACACACTCTTTGTATAGTATGTGACCTGAGCATGCGATAGAGATATTGACATGACCGTCGCTATAAGAGATACAGAGAAAATTGTATACTGACTGATAAACAGTCGTAAATGACTTTCCTACTAACTCTATTACTAACTACTCTCTCTACCTTAGCATATTCATATCGTCCAAATGCATATTACCTACTGAGAATGAGACTTATTTAGTAAGAATCGCCAATTTCAAACACTTATCAATCAATCAATCAGTCAAAGAACGTGACGTACCAGAAATGTCGTTCCTTCCTTCGTTTAGATTCTTAACGTTTGTTTAGTGACGGTTTTTGTGTGAAAAAAAAAACTAATTGATTGATTACTTTTTAGGATCTGGACCATCATTTTGAAGCAATCATACATTATTTATTATTATGTCGCGCTGACATAAGTAGAGATTGATTTTGTTTTTATCTGTTGACCTGTATGAAGTACGTAAGTATGGCTGAATATGAAGAAATAAACGAAGATTTCAAGAGCTTATCTGAGTTGTATTACTATATTTCGACTGGAAACTATCAAATTACAAAGTGGATAGATACTTATTGCAAAAGCAGGCGAATGAAGTATAATTTAGAGTGTGTACCTTTAGAAGTCATGTTAAAAGCTATTCAATACCGTCATGCAATCAGACAGTAAAGATCATTCGTAGATAGATAGAATGCATGCGAAAATGTGTAGCAATAGATAGTAGCAGAGATTAAATAGTTAAGATATACATGCTGATGTTAAAGCCAGAGATTTAATACAGAAGAAATAGTTCACATGCAAAGTAGAGACTTCTTGCCTCAAAATATGCATCCTTGAGATCGGACTCCGGCAACTGGCAACCCCGAATTTATAACAAAAAAAAAGTAACCATCACTGCTGTGCAAAAAAATAAACTGTTAGACCTTCACAGAGATATAAATATAAGTATACCGATACATTGTTATTGTGCAAGTAATTATGCCGTGTATTTATATAGTCTGGTAAAGGATGCATATAATTACCTGCGTTTATCATGACGGTGACATGTACATTGATTTTACCGTTATTGTCGGTGGTGTACGTGGCAGTGCCGGCTTCGGCAAGTGCTATTTGTCCTGTGACGTCATTACCGTC
>SJJU01013253.1:0-12078 GCA_012932125.1 Conopomorpha cramerella
AACCAGGAGAACGGCAAAACGTCATCCATACCAGGTGGATTTGCCATTTACGCGAACCAAACGGTTTGCGTACTTTCATAGTGCGAACCGCCAGGATGTGGAATGGCTTGCTGGAGTCTGTGTTTCCTGCGCAGTACAGTCTGAAGGTCTTCAAGTCGCGAGTGAATAGGTACGTTATGAACAAATGTTAACAATAGACCACATAGCTGCTTAATATCAGGCAGGATGGTGGTAAAACACTTGTTCTTAGAGATAAAAAAAGGGCGAGACATCACCAGATTTTTTTACACAGTGTCTATGGTTCTAGAGTCAATTTGCCATCGTTTGCCAAGTGTGCCATCGTTAACCACATCGCTTCTTAACATCAGACAGGATGGTGGTCAAATGCTTGTTCATAGTGGAAAAAAAAACCACTGACCAGAACACTAAATCTATGTCAAATATTGAAGTATTTTTGTGCATGAAAATATTACAATTTGATCTTTGATTTGAGTGGTCTAATTTTGGTGGTGTCAAATCTCCATTTCAAATCTAATTCAGGTTGTCATCCTACGACAACCTGAATAATATATGCCCAGTTCCAGGTAGGCAAATTAGTGATAAACTATCATTAAATATATAGCTGTCCCTTTTTGACAACCAAACTAAGGAAGAAGAGCGTTAATTTTAATGCCAAACATCGACAGGCATGAATTGTATGTATGTAATTCAGTGCAATGTTTACACAATTCAAAATTCCCTATTGGTATTTTTACTTAAAATATTCAGAACATGAAAGAACACTTAGGAAATGTCAAGAGAAACTACTTAAGTCTGTAAAAGGGCTTGGTTGTGGGAAGAAGTAATAAGTCTGCAGTTTGATCACTAAAACATTTTCTGGATTATAATTTTTAATAGTATCATAATCAGAAAAAAACATCTATTATGTCAAATATTGATCTATCTAACTGTAGAGAACTCTATCTCTTGTTGGGCACAACTGTGCCAATATTTCTACTTTTATATATATATTAACAACTGTAGGGTCCATTTACTATTGTCCTGTTTTAACTATTCCTATTGACAGGCCCCTAGCTGTAGTTGTTAGCATTTCTCCCTCTAATCTGTAAGGTTGTGGTAATTTTATTGAATATTATTTAGAAGCCAACTGAATTGTCAGATAAACTCCGTGCTAGGAGTTTTGCGCGGGAAGCAAATGCAAAGGCTTCTTTATTTCTCATTTTCAAAATTAATTTTACGCTGCAATTATTGTGTTAATGTGGTGGAGTTAGTGTAATAATGTGCTGGTGATGAAAAATAATGTAATGAGAGTGAGAAATAATGGAGAGGACTCCTATTTGATCAATTTGCAGCATTGAAATGGGATGGTCCACCCTCAACGTTTTAATGAGGTTTTGACACGACTTTGTTGATTGACGACTTTTTCGATAGACTGTGACAATGGCACCGTTTATGTATCATTTTTATAACATTATAGCTGTACCATGCGGTGTTCGTCAAGTAGCTTATATTTTTGCTTTTATTACAAACATCCATCCATACAATTCTTTCCTCTTTATAATATTATAAGAAATAATGCACTAATTTCAACTAAATTTTATTACCATAAAAACGGTTCTAGTGAGTTAATCTTAAAACATAGACATATACTGTTGTAGACATTTTTTGTTAGATCATTTCAAGAGGAATAATTCTTTCATACATATATTTTTGGTATCATGAACTGTTCTTGCAGCGCAACAGCGGCCCTCAAGGATGAATAGTTTTTCCCATTTCTTTTTCACATTTTCCATTATTTCTTCACTCATTATAATTGCAGTGTGATGTTATATAGTCTAAAGCCATCCTCAATAAATGGTATATTCAACACAAAAGGAATTTTTCAATTCAAAACAGTAGTTCCTGAGATTAGCGTGTTCAAACAAACTCTTCAGCTTTATAATATTAGTTTAGATTTAATTCAATATTTGAATTTTACATCAATTTTGTTTACAATACTTTTGAGTTTTGTTATTTATGTGTATGATAGATAGGTGGTTTCCAATGAGCTTTTTATTATAATATACTATAGAAAATTTACCATGAACCAACATTGTTTTACAAAATAGAGAATAAAAGGGATTTATTATTTCTAAAGGGATGACTGAATACACTTCACACCTTTTAATCCCAAAGAGGGGTAGGCAGAGGCAATTATAAGGGATTCATAATTTAGCTAGAATTAGGGCAGAATTCACTCAAATGTGATTCCTATACCTCTAATACTCATAATACCCCAAAATAAGTGAGATAGCAATGTTTTAGTGATTGGACAGCAGAATTGCATAAAGTACATTACAAGTCTGGGTACAATGTTCAATACCCAAGTGTCATTTGAGCATAGTTTTTCTCGAAAAGAGATCTGTATTAATAGAGCCTTTCAAAACAGTCATGAGTCATATTCCCCTGCATTTTGTTTTCTATTATGTAACATTTATTGAATTATAAACAATTTTAATTTATTTTGGAAGTACTTAGCCTTCAAAACGGTAAAACTGTACAATTTTGCTCATCGATTTTGGGTAGGAGGGAGGGTGGGAGGGGTGCGGGGGCATGAGTAGACCCTCCCTTTTAAGTGGGGGGCTGAGGAAACCTTTTTTTTAATGTTTTTTTTTTTGTTTACCCATCCCCCGCAGCCCTTCCACCCCCCTTCCCCCCCAAAATCGATGGGCAATATTGTACAGCCTTCAAAACTAATGTAGCTTCTGATGTAACCATAAGTAGATTTTTAACTGTAATTAGAGTTCCAACATATATTGTACCAACCAGGGCTCATGGAGAAATATTTTTCAGCCACCTACCTCTGGATAGGTGCATGCTGCCATCATGGCCAGCGGCTGACTGCCAACCACTCTGAAATAATCATCATAATAGGCTATTACCATGTCTACAGTGAAGTAAGTCCGCACTGGTAATTCTTTATGCATTTATGTAAAAACTTTTGTGTTCATAATTTTTATATTGAATTTGGTTGGATAATCAGTTTGAATAAATGCATAAAGTGATATGAAGTGCGGAACCTAATGACTTAGAAATATTATAACCAACTCACCGTCTGGAGATCGTTCCTTTTTGCGATCTTTATGTTTTTTGTGGTGTCTTTTACGTTCCCTTTCTTCGCCGTCTATAGGAGATCGTGATCTACTTCTGTGCTTCTTCTTCTTCGATTCTTTCTTGTGCTTTTTGGAACCCATGATTCAGTAGCAAATCAGCAACTGTATGGACTTCTTTTGAACTTTGTAATGAGATCACTAACTAACGTCAGCAACCAATCGAATCTATTATGATTAGAAATGTTACAAATAATATTGTTGCAATAAAGCTTGAATAAAACTGTTTAAACTGCATGAAAAACTATTTCTAAAATATCACACAAACAAATCCACCAGTTCCACCACAAATCGCACACGCACAAATGTTTCTTTTTTTTTTTCGTTTAAAACGAATAGACAAAGACAAATAAGCCATACAGCCAAACCTCATGCACCAACAGTATCAACAAACATCCAAAAGTACACTAAATATTCAGTGTTGTAGATGAGTGAAAACGTACCTTTTGCTCACACATTTTGTATTTGTACTCTTTACATTTCGGTAGGAAAAGGAAACACTGTATAAATGGTACACGGTTGTGTTGGTCTAAAGATGTGAAATGCTCTGCTATCAGTCAGCCAGCACTGACGTGCGATGCGTGCGATACGAAGTGCTACTGACAGTATACAGATTTTAACCTGAAAATTTTGGTCCAAGTTGGACTGAATTTATTTTAGAATTTATATAGCTGCTTTGTTTCTGATAACAGAGATGTTTTTAACTTTAGCGCGTCTTGCAAATCGACATCCGCCCTTTAATGCCAGAACAGTTTTCGTAAAAGATAACAATGTAGATGATGCTTGCCGACTTGTAAACAGAATTATCGGAAAGGAAGGAATTTTGGAACAATACAGGCTCACTAGATTCTACGAGAAACCTTTTCAGGTAAAATGGGCCATATGCCAACTGTTTATAACTATTCTTGTGTATCAGTAATCTTTGATACTGAAAGAAGGATGTATTTGCTTACAGACAAGACGGCGAATCAATCACGAAAAGTGCAAGGCTATTTACAACGAAGATATGGAAAGGAAGATACAGTTTGTGCTTCGTAAAAATAGGCATGAACCCTACCCAGGCTGTCTATAAGTAGTAATAAACATCTAGAATTGTTATCAGGTTAAAGATTAGATATGTATTAATTATTGTAAAATAAACACAATTGTAAAAGAATAATAGGCAATATTTTATTCCATTTAGTATACAATAGGTACATTTACTTATAAAATATTAAAAAGCAGTCTTGTTACATAGAAGTACAGTACATTAAGCCATAAATATTATGACTAGATTAAGGTAAACATCTTTTTGGCATAAATCAGGTCCTCGGAGGCTACATACATGATGTCATGTATAACTGGGACAAATGTCACGAGTTTGGACGTAGAAGTTGTAGCGATAACACCTGCGACATGTCTTGATCCCACATCTGTAGCTGAGACCACCTTGGGGCTTCCCTTTGCAGTACTTTAACCCGCAAGGATACCAATTGACACAGACCTAAGGGGAAATAAAAAGATGTTATGTGAATGATAGGTTAAAGTTATGTGTTTTCCATAAATAAATTTACGAGTCCTGGATGGATTTCGATAATTCTGTCACCATAAGAATGCTACATTATCCTTAGGGGCAAGTAACATACTATATTTCATCCCAAAATACCCATTAGAATGGTATAAAATGTGTGTTTTGTAGTAAGTGAGCAACTTTCAACTAATTTCAAATTCCATTCTTTCCATTTCCATTATTTCTTTTTATATGCTGCTTTGGGATTAAAAAAGCTGAAGTGTGTAGTAAAAATGTAAGAACTAACAAAGCCTGTACATACCTCTAAATGACAAATGCATTCCTTGCTTGGGGATGTGTCTACAGCGCATGTTGGCACTGAAGCATCGGGATTGGCATCCGATGACAGTGCTCTATCAGGGAACGCTGTCACAAGTGTTGAATATGAAGACTTTTCAAGTCCTGTAAAAATAAAAACAACAAATGTGGATAATGATACAAAACCAAAATTCAGGCCCTACCTACTTTGTATGACCTGGCCTAGCCTGACGGCACAGATTATTTTGCCAATATACATTATTAACCCAAAGTGTTTCTTGCTAAAGCAAATGTCCACAGTTCACGCGCGCGTTTTTAACCCAACGTGACAGGGGGTGAGCCCATCGCCGTTATAGGGTTCACACACCTTGTGGTGTGCGGGTTTCATCACGATGTTGTCCTTCACCGTACGAGCGTTGCGTTGCGTACATAGGCTCTGAAAAAGAGTCCCATCTCATTGGTACACGTCCAGTAGACGGACTCGAACCCGCGATCACAAGTCAAGTATCCGACCAATTGGACCACAGACGCTATTATAGGGAAAGTTATTTGGTATCATGAGCCGAGTGTTTTTCTCGAGTTTCATCTGCGCTTTAATTGAACATTATATTATATGGAGTACCAAGCATGCATGGAGGCAGAGGAGACAACGGAACACATATTACTGGAGTGCAAACTGGGGAAAAATACAGGGCGACTCATCTAGGACAGCAACGATCCCTGCAGGAGATCATCAAGGACACAAAGGGTTTGTTACGGTTCCTCGAGGAGCTGGGGTGGTTGGAGTAGCGCCATCCACATCACGCACAATAGGCGCATGGGACGTCGAGTTGAGGAAACGCCCCATATCATCATCTACATCTCAACATGTCTTATGACTAATTGTATATGAAAGTATATTTGAGGCCGTGAGCGCTAAAGTGGCCTAACCCTAGACCAATCATTATGGAGATATAGGAGTTTTTAGAATAATAATAAATAAAAAAAAAAATGTGTTTATTCAGACAACAGGGATTTGACTTAACTATGTTAGTAGGCTGTTATAATGAGTTGAACTTATGTGTGTAGATATTTTATGGAAGCTTATGATTGTCCAAATGTTAATTTTTTGTAATTAAAATTATGGATTCTCTAATTTGACATGTTTTTAGTAAATTTACGAAGTACTTAAATCGGAATATTAATAACTGTGGATTAGCCACTTTAGCGCTGACAGCCTCATTAATAAGGCACACTCTTATTAATAATTTTACCTGGTCGTGGAGCCCACCGCGACAGGTCTGTGCTACGCAAATAGACCCTGTCCTTAGCTGCGACACAGTGTCTGGCGGCTGCGGGGGATAGGAACCTTGTTGCTCGCCCCGCCCATGCTGTTGCTGTACTTTGCCTCCACCCACGGTCCTCTTCGGCTACTCTTACTGTCCCTGGGTTTTTCTGCAAATAGGTACCCCATCATTCTAACTTGTTATCCCAAAACGGCCATATTGTATTAATTTAGGTGGGTACAATTTTTTAATACACAATAGGTGCATTGGACATTGAGTGGAGGAAACACCCCACATCATCAACTTTTAAATACATACAAACACTTCACGCCTGTCTCCCAGAGGGGTAGGCAGAGACTACAGATCTCCATTTACTACAGACTACAGATCGACATACCCCTTCCGCTTCATCTACATTCATACATCTTTTCATAGATAACCTCTGGTTTAGAGTACTTTTCACGCCACCTTCGGCCAGGACATCACCAATCTGGTCTGTATATGTCCTTCTGGGGTGACCTCTACTCACCCGGCCCTCTCACTCTTAAATGTTAGAAGATTAGGTAGGTTCTAAATACAACTGTATCATTATTTCATTTTATGTTTGTTAGTTCATAACTTTCGACGGGGTGAACCAAACCAAATAAGTTTACTCGTCCTTTTAAATTTAATAAAGCCACATATTTTACAGATTGAAGTTTGTTCTTTTTCATTTATTTATACTTACTTGCCGTAATTTTGCCATAGCATCAGGTGCAATGAAGTCAGACTGTGCTGAATGTGTCAGGAAACACAAAACCTGATGGCCATATTGACCCAGCTCTTCTTCACCAGGAAGAATTATTTTCATTGCTTCTACTTCCTATATGAAAAAATAAAATATCAAGGACTCTCTCAACTTAGACGTTTTGTGTTAGACTACTGCATTGCTGTAATGCCAAGGCAGTATGTAAGAACTAAAACCGCACTGTCGCCGCATCACGTGATACCTTTTTATGACACTACTGATACAAACTGTGCTGTAAAAAGAACAGAATGCTTTGGCACTGCAGCTTTCTAAAACTAGACATATAAATTGAAAGTTTTGTGACACGCAAGGTTGAAATGTATTAAATAATAACACACAACATACTCAAGCTCTTTAAAACAATTAGAATTGTTGAATATAAAACTTGATTAACCAACTATATGTATGTATGTTGCACTGTCTCAATGCCATGACTTATTTAAAAACTAACCCCTTGTATGTAACTTCCTATCCAGTATGCTTGAAATATCATAGATAAATAGTACCTGCCGTATATATAAAAAGTTAAAACATTGACTAACTAGACAACAATTTACAGGACATATTAATATGTTCTAGACTTAATTATTTTTAATGTTTCATTTAATTTATTGACATTGAATTATGTTGATGGCATGACATTTTTGACGAAGCTTTTGGCCGATATAAATCTGTATTTAATATTTTAAAATAGTTGAATAAAATAAATTAGAACTAGACATGAATATCAAAAAAGAATATTACGTAAATAAACAACTTAGACCACTTTGTCTGTGTTTGGTGTATATTTGATCAGCTTTTGAGATCTTCAGTAGCAGTGCATTGACACTTTTCTAGCTTTATGAAAACCATAGCATGTGTATAGTTCTCTTACTTACATTAGTGAAGTCTACTAATTGTGATATGAATACTCCATCTAGTCTAGTGAATTCAAGAGATACTGTATCCTCTGATACATTAGCAGTTATGTTTTCTTGCATAACATCTCCTCCCTGAAAATTTAAATGCATTACACTAAGTGAATTAGTAAAAATTAGATGATTTTACACCGACTGCATTTACAAAGTGTTTACTAACCTGATTTTTCACATTTATAAGCAGCTGTGACTCTATAAGCTGTATCAAAATACATGTTACAATTACGGTAATAAAAAATGACTGCATTTTGGTTTATAAGTTTTTCAGGAAACAAGAAATTTGTAATTTCTCATTTCTTCGGACGAGCTTCGGACATAAATAATTTCGATAGGGGGACGTTGATTGACGACATAATTGACGGGGATCACTTATGATCTTTTTTTCCTTTAAGTTTAGACTTTGACTATAGTTTTTGTAAGAAATGAAAACATTTTATAGGTACTTATTATTATTTTTATATATATCGATATATTGGATCAGCTATTTGTTCAGATCAAAAACAGCGGTTAGAAGCTTCTTTGCTGTTTACAGAAGATAGGAGTATACCTTTTTGGTTCCGATAGCGAGAAACCCCAGACTTGGCTGCAAGTCTTACCAATCATTATGCTGTTGTTTTTGTTCGGAAAAAAAAAAGATTTTTTGAGGTTATGTTTTGTTTGAGATTTGTTTGTTGTTTCCTTGTTAGACAACTCGGTACTTTGTAATAAGCGTATTTTTCTGATAGTACATATTAATTATAGTTAAAATAATGAGCGAAGAAAATGAAGATCAATCTATAGAACCGAAATTTCCTTTACTAGAGTTTGAGAAACAAATATTCATTGATGTATTTGAAAAAGATGCCCTTCTCATAATGGCAAAGTATGTTGATTTTTTAATACTTTTATTTAACGCTACTCTAACGCCACCTCAGTTACGTATTTTACATAATTATGTTACTGCGAACAAGCATAATAAGAAAATTATAAAGATGCGTTTATATTATCCTGTATGTTTTACTTACAAGGCAAGACATACATATATTTATAAAAAAAAAAATAAAATAAATACACTTCACGCCTTTAATCCCAAAAGGGGTAGGCAGAAGCACTTGCTAAAACAAGTACCCACGGTTCACCAAGCGTATTTAAACCCAACTTGACAGGGGGTGAGCCCATCGCCGTTATAGGGTTCACACACCTTGTGGTGTGCGGGTTTCCTCACGATGTTGTCCTTCACCGTACGAGCGTTGCGTTTGCGTACATAGGCTCTTGACAAAAGAGGCCCATTGGTACCGTCCAGATAAGCCGGACTCGAACCGGGGACCTCCGGTACAAGTTCAAGTGTCCGACCAACTGGACCACAGACGCTTCTTAAAACAAACAACAACATATATTTATATGACCGACAATGTCACAAATTACACCCACTTAAACAAATACAGAAACAGAGTAAAACCACAGTGTGACTATCACAAACTATTGCTATTTCTTACTGTTTGTATTTAACTGTGTCTCTGTGTGTGTGTTTGTCACGAGCTGACTGATATCGTGCTATAATACACATTTTAAAACTTTTAATATCATGTCAGTGCACATTTGCTTAACAAATGATTTAATTTAGACACAATTTATATCATCTTCTTAACTATTATATGGACACAAAGTTGGGATAGCAAAATATTAAAAATAGCAAAAAAAACAGAGGATATATTTTTTTTTTTTAATTTATGATCATACATAACTTTTTACACAGCAGTCCGATTTTGATAATAATTCTTTTAATGATAGGGTATACACTAAAGTTGGTCCCATATAAATTTGGAAAAAACGTCCCAATGCTAAAAAATAACAGGGGATGATTGATTGTTCACTCACTGATTGTAATTTAACCACACATTATGTTTATGTTTTTTGCATCAATTTTGGTGAATCTGTTTTTGTTTGAAAGAAGACCAGATAAATCGAGGGGAACTTTAAAAAATCTTAGGGACGACTGGTATTGGTTGAAGTCAGTCCTTTTTGACGTGACAATGTTTAATAAGTCTGTACTACGGACTGCATGCGCGGTAGTTTGACATGACAATGTCGTAAACCAACTTTACAGACTATTTTTATTTAAAACTAGCTTTCTGCCCGCGGCTTCGGTTATATTGCGTATCTTATTATTTAATTCGAACTTCTAACTTCACATATGCAAAATTTCAAAGCAATCGGTTCAGTAGTTACGACCTGAAAGCGGAACAAACAAACAAAGTCACTTTCCGATTTATAATATTAGTAAGGATTGTTTTGTTACGTTTAATTTAATTGTTTCAGGGGGCTGAATTACCAGAATATTTTGTCCAATTTGCTGTGGATTTACAAAGATCCAGGCAACCTAGTCTTAGTGTTAAACAGTGGAGATAATGAAGAAAAGTTTTACACTGAATTATTTAACTTGACACCACTACCATTATTAGGACCCGACAGGTTTGTAATAGTAATAATAAATATGTTTATACTAACATTCTCTATGAGTTAAACCACAATATAATCCCACCACCACCCGCACCCTTCCTGCCTCTCTCTGTACAGGCCATTCTCTGGAGACGTCTACTTGCGCCTGCCTCTTTTCAACGCACACATTTTCTTGACTCCATACAAATTATCTTTGTCCATCCCTGTTTTGTTGCCAACTCTCCCCTTTTTTGGGCATGACGACCACATTACGGAGGCTTCGCGTCGGGTCCTCGTCGTGTCTTCAGTCGTTAACAGGCTTCATATGTTCTTCGAGCTGTATACCAGCGATTAGCAAACTCACACAAGCGTTCAAAGTTCCCTCGACTGCTTACCAGGTCCCTAAAGTATATTGGCCCTGGCTCGGTCCGCTCCAGTTTATTAAGCATCTCATTCCTTGCCTCATTGTATAATCTGCATTCCACCACAGACGTTCTTATGTGACGAGCCAATGCTTTATTTTTTTTTGTGTTTCTGGGTGTTATATCTATCTATGAATATATTTAAAAGTACTTGTATAAGTATATCAGTCTCTGGCACCCATAATACTGGGTATCCTAGCTTGGGATTAGTCGACCGTGTGTTAATGTCCCGTGATAATTGGACGTAGTTACACAGAAAGGACTCAATCCACACTTTGCCCGAAATTGAGTTAACTTTACCGGGTGCTAAGTTAAGACATATCCATCTTATAAAAAAACATTTACACAAAAAAGTTCACTACAACCTATTTTTTATGTACCCTGACTCAATATCTCCGTAGTAACCTTTTTGTGGATTGAGTCCTTTCTGTGTAACTACGTCCAATTATTTCTTCTCCTGCAGGGAGAAGGCGTATCTTGAAGGTGGTGTTCACTTTGTGTCCACGAGAGTGTTGGTAGTGGACTTGCTCAAGAATAGAGTGCCAATCTCTCACATCACTGGCATTGTTGTCTTGCGAGCGCACTCAGTACTGGAGTCATGCCAGGAGGCGTTTGCTCTACGTCTCTATAGACAAACAAATAAGGTACCTACATATTTTTTTAAGAATCGTACACTGACATTATGACTGATGGGTTCCACGCAGTAGTGCTTAAGAAAGCAGTATCCTTATTGTAGCACATGCGGGAAAGCTCCAATGGCATCCAGCAGTGGCGTGCACTGGCTTTTACGACAAGGTAGGCAGTAATCTTCAAGGATTGACACCTATGTATAGGTGACTTGTCTTTACGAAATATAGATATAAATATAGTGACCCACAAATGGACAGGATTATGGTAGCCTACCTACCTAATTCGTGAGTACAACGAAAAAAGATCTAAAAAGAGCAATAACTCTATTATTAGGTCGGGTAGCCAAAATACTAAGGTAGGCAATGTCTTTTTGCCTATATGGTGTGCACGCCATTGGCATCCAGCCCCTCTAGCAAAACTCTCCAAGAAAGAAATGACAAAAGACACATCAGACACTGTGATTGGTTGAAACAAGGTAAGTCGCACGATGTGTGACATAGTAGCCAATCACAGCGCGAATTTCGTTCTATATCGTGTCTTTCTTGACGCGCTTGCTAGGGCTGAAGTGATCTGACAGAGAACCAAGGTCATCGACATAGCTCATCGTTTTAGCAAGCTGAAGTGGCAGTGGGCCGGCCATATTAGCCGTAGAACCGATGACCGTTGGGGCAAACGAGTTTTCG